>JAJIBD010016105.1:27500-34941 GCA_021461705.1 Cryptotis parvus | reverse complement strand
TGCCGGCCTGGGTTCGATCCCGGCATCCCATATGGTCCCCCAAGCACCGCCAGGAGTAATTCCTGAGTGCAGAGCCAGGAGAAACCCCTGAGCATCGCTGGGTGTGACCCAAAAAAGCAAAAAAAAAAAAAAAAAAAAATTTTGTTCAGGGCCGGAGCGATAGCCTAGCGGGTAGGGCGTCTGCCTTGTACACGGCTGGCCCATGCCGGCCTGGGTTCCATCCCCGGCATCCCATATGGTCCCCGAGCACCGCCAGGAGTAATTCCTGAGTGCAGAGCCAGGAGAAACCCCTGAGCGTCGCCGGGTGTGACCCAAAAAGCAAAAAAAAAACAAAAATTGTTCAGTTTTCAGTTAGGGTCCCATACCTAGTGGCGCTCAGGGGCGCACGCCTGGCTCTGTGCTCAGGGACAGGCCTCGGGGGCCGTGTGTGGTAGCCGGTGGGCTGCGTGCGAGCTACTGCCCTCTCCGGACCACCAGGGCAAAGAGCAAGAGGGCAGCCCGTGGCACACAGCGACAACAGCTGATGTTTACTGCCTTCCTACGCGCTAGGTCACCCGCCTTCTTTCCCTGCATTGCTCCAGGAGCACGCGGGCACCGAGGGGGTGCTGGTCTCCGCCCCTCCCCGGGCACACACTGTAAACTGCAGCCTGACCCGCCCCTGTCTCAGAGGGGTCCTGAAAGTGAGTGACTGTCTCACCCCGTGACAGGTGCCTGGAAGGTGTTTTTCCGGCCATGGCTCTCCGGGCTGGCTCAGGGTCCGGAGTCCGGGACGGCACGGCTTGAGTCTAGAGAACGCAGAGGGGTCAGTCCCTGAGGGGCAGGACCCTGTGAGGACGAGTCCAGAGACCCAGGAGGGAAAGGGAGTCCAGCCTGGACACAGGCTCTGAGCTCCTAGACTCACCTCTGACCTCCTGGGCTCACCTCTGACCTCCTGAACTCACCTCTGACCTCCTGGACTCACCTCTGACCTCCCTGGACTCACCTCTGACCTCCTGGACTCACCTCTGACCTCCTGGGCTCACCTCTGACCTCCTGGACTCAGTCTCTGAGGCTCCTGGACTCACCTCTGACCTCCTGGGCTCACCTCTGACCTCCTGGGCTCACCTCTGACTTCCTGGGCTCACCTCTGACCTCCTGGGCTCACCTCTGACCTCCTGGGCTCACCTCTGAGCTCCTTCGGGGATGTGCCAGGGCTGTAGCACGTGCCTCACCTGCTGGGACCCTGAGTTGGGTGCCCTGAGCTCCGCCTAGGAGTGTCCCCCACCCCCCCCCCCAGGACCCAACCTAGGGGCTGGAGTCTCCCAGCACCCCTGGGTTTAGCCCCAAACAAAGGAAACACAGAACGAGAGAACTGAATCAGTGGGAGGAAAACTGAACCTCCTGGGGCCGTGCAGGGCTGCCCCCCCCCCCGTGTCTGGCTTCCGGGTGCCCCTCCAGGGGCCCGCCAGGCAGAGGAGGTGGGCTTGAGGTCCGTGTTTGGGGACCCGACCCTGCCTCGTTTGAAAACAGGTAGGAGCAGGGGGCCCGCAGCCATAGCACAGGGGGAGGGCGTTGCCTTGCTCGGGGCCTACCCGGTTCGATCCCGGCGTCCCAGATGGTCCCGAGCACTGCCAGGAGTAATTCCTGAGCAAAGAACCAGGAGCAACCCCTGAGCATCGCTGGGTGCGACTCAAAGAAAAAAAAAAAAAAAAAGAAAACAGGTAGGAGCCTTGCCGGGCTCACGCGGGAGCGTTTGCAATGCAGCTGTCTGAGACTGTCAGCATCTTGCTGTGCGGCTTCCGTGGGCCCAGGGCCTGCGAGGTCCGTCGCCCACGTGGCTGTCACCCGCCAGCCGCTGTCATTCCCTAGGGGCCTGGGCGCCGGGGTCTGAGCCCGCTGGAGCCGGGAGGGGCTGCGGGGGCTCGTTAGGGGAGACCAAGGTGACGGAACCCTTTCCCCTGGGTTGGCCTTGGGATTGGAAGCGGTAACAAATCACCCACAGCTCTGAACCGGAGACACACAACACACCTTCCTGTCCGAGGCTGGGCGCCCCCAGCTTAAGGACCCCAGTTCCCAAGACTGGGCCCCACGGTCCGGTCTGTCCATCAAGCCTGATGCTCTGGGTGGGCGGGGCGTGCTGGAAGAGGCGGAGTCTCGGATTCGGCGACCAATGACAAGGCTGGAGTGGAGACGGAGGGGCGGAGCTTGTCGCAGGTTTGGCCATACAAGGACAGGGATGCGGAGATCCAGGGGGTAAGATGCTGAAGGCCGATGCGGTGTGGCGGGGGAGGCAGAGTGGGCCTGGTTGGGGCTGTGGTCATCACCTGCCTTCCTTTTTTGGTGTTGTTTTTGGGGGCCACAGCCGGCCACACCCAGGGCTCTCTCCTGGCTCCGGAGGCAGGAGCCTTGCCCGCCTGGGGGTGCGGGAGAGCCCACCCGGCAAGCGCCTGCCGCTGTCCCGGCGCGCTTTGTGGCTCGGAGCCGCTGGGGTCTTGGGCTCTGGTTGCGCTGGGAAGCTGTTAGCTGAGCGCCGGGAGGGCCGTGGCTCCCCTTTCTGGAACCTTCTCTCCTGATCCAGCAGTAGGTGGTCCCGTGGTGATGGGACCATCATTCTAAACACCTGGTACTTTTTTTCTTCCTGCTTTTTGTTTTCTGGGCCACACCTGGCAGTGCTCAGGGGTTACTCTTGCCCTATTCTCAGGAATTACTCCGGGAGGCTTGGAGGACCATGTGGGATGCCGGGATAGAACCCGGGTTGGCCACGTGCAAGGCAAACGCCCTACCCGCTGTGCTGTACAGACACGTGTGTGGTCACGTATATTCATCTGTGTAGTCTTTGTGTGCAGGACCACGTCTGAAGGCTGAGTGAGCACCTTGGGACCCGGCCGCTGCCCCGCGTCAGCCCCCGTCCCCCCAGAGCTAAATCCTCACCAGCTTAAAGGCCCCGTCCACAGACTCCCAGCCTCACCTGGCTCCCTCACTGGGGTGAGATCCAGGCCCTTGTCCATGCCAGCGCCTGTGTCTGAAGCCTTCTGGAGTCTCTCTAGAGCCCTTTGGGTTTTAGAAAACTATCACCTCTGGGGCTGGAGCGATAGCCCAGCGGGTAGGGCGTTTGCCTTGCACGCGCCGGCCCATGCCTGCCTGGGTTCGATCCCCGGCATCCCATATGGGAGCCCCACCGCCAGGAGTAACTCCTGAGTGCAGAGCCAGGAGTAACCCCTGAGCATCGCCGGATGTGACCCAAAAAGCAAAAAAAAACAAAACTATCACCTCCTCCAGGGAGGCTTCCCTGACTGCCCTTCCCGCAGCACTGCCCTCGGGTGTGGCCCCTGACCCCCTGTGGCCCTTCCCTTTGGTGCCTCGTCCGGCGCTAGGGGAGCGCCTCTGCCTGGGGCTGCCGGTCCTGGGGGGCTCTGGGGACGCAGCGTGAGGACAGAGGAGGGGGTCGGCACAGCTGGAGCTTGGTCTGCCCAGGAGTCCCAGCCCCGGGATGGCAGAGACCAAGACCCGGGGCAGTGGCTGGGGCGGGGCGGCGGGCACCAGCCCACCAGCCCGGGGGTCTGTCTGCCGTGGGGGGCACCAGCAGACTCACAGCCTGCGGCTCCCCCTTTCTCGGACCACCCATGCTCCCCCGCCAGAGCCCCTCCGCTGCGAGGGAAAAGTGACAAAGACCACCCAGGCCTCGGGCTCGGCTAGGGGGCCCCAGCAGTGCTCCCGCCGCTCCCGCTCCTTGGGGCCTCTGGGAAGGAGGCTGGCGGGAGGCAAGGAGGAGGCTGGGTGACCCGTAGCCCCCTGGCTGGGTGTCCCGTAGCCCCCTGGCTGGGTGACCCATAGCCCCCTGGCTGGGGGACCCATAGCCCCCTGGCTGGGTGACCCGTAGCCCCTGGCTGGGTGACCCGTAGCCCCTGGCTGGGTGACCCGTAGCCCCCATGGCTGGGTGACCCGTAGCCCCCTGGCTGGGTGTCCCGTAGCCCCCTGGCTGGGTGTCCCGTAGCCCCCTGGCTGGGTGTCCCGTAGCCCCTGGCTGGGTGTCCCGTAGCCCCCTGGCTGGGTGACCCGTAGCCCCCTGGCTGGGTGGACCCGTAGCCCCCATGGCTGGGTGACCTGTAGCCCCCTGGCTGGGTGACCCGTAGCCCCCTGGCTGGGTGACCCGTAGCCCCCTGGCTGGGTGTCCCGTAGCCCCCTGGCTGGGTGACCCGTAGCTCCCTGGCTGGGTGACCTGTAGCCCCCTGGCTGGGTGACCCGTAGCCCCATGACTGGGTGGCCAGTGACTCTCTCCATTGTGCCGTCTGTGAAGTAGCCTCACAGCACTGTTTGCAGTATCCAAGATCTGGACTGGACTGGACAGTGTCCAGACTGCCCAGCCTCGAGGACAGCCCAGGTAGGGTGCACACACATGAATGTGCGCGTAGAGACACGCAGGGCAGTTGTTTCTCGAGCCTTCTGTGCCTGCCGCCCTTAGCCCCTGCGTGCCCCTCTGGCCCTGCCCCTGCGTGCCCTCTGGCCCCGCCCCTGCGTGCCCTCTTCCTGCTGTCCAGAGCCCCTCAGGCCTTCGGCTTATCCCGGTGTGTGGAGCACGGGCCGAGGGTTTCCTGTGGTGCCCAGCCCCCAGCCCGGGGGGAGCACTTCCTGCCTGGTCAGGGCCTTCTTCCAACCCAGGTCCTCAACCTGGAGTCTCCGGGGCCTCGCGTTAGGAGCCAGGCCTGGGCTGGAGCAACAGGACAGCCCGGAGGGGGCTTTGCACGCAGCCCACCCGGATTCCATCCCCGGCTGCGCAGAGGGTCTCCCGAGCACCCCTGGAGTGATCCCGAGCACGGTCGGGTGTGGGTTCAGGAAAACTGAAAATAAAGTTGGGACTCTCCTCTGGCTTTGGGGCTTTTTTTCTTTCTCTCCTCCCATTATTTTTTCTCTGCATTTTATTTAAGCCTGGTGGTTTCCAAAGCTGTTGGTGTTGGTTTCTCCCATATTCCAGTGTTCAATATTCCAGCCCCGTCACCGGCCCTGTCCCTTCCCTCCACCACTGTCCCCTTTCCCCCAACCACCCTCAAGCTGCCCCTGTAGAAGGCCAACAGTCGCTGATTCTCTATCGCGTCTTACCATAGATGGCTGATGCGGTTATCAGAAAATACTTCAGTAGGAGAAAACTCATGCGAACTGTTCTCTCGCGCGCGCGGGGACGTGGGTCCCCGACTGCGGCTTGCTGAGCCTCTGCTGCTGGCTGAGCCTCCGCGCTAATGCTTTGTCGGTCGGCTTAGTGGGCGTCTACGTTACACCTCATCCCACCCGCGCGCCTCCCACTGGGACGTGAGTACTGCAGAGTTTGGAGATGCTGAAAATCCAGAAAATCAGAATGTTTACCTGGGAGGTGAGCTCCAGGGCGGTGGCGGGGGCGTCCCTCTGCTCCTGCCCGTAGCGCGATGCCGGTTCCTGCTCACACGTGCTTGCCGCCATCGCTCTCGGGCCTCTCTGGGGCTTCGTGTCTATTTGTCAGCCCTCCCAGTCACCAACACAGGCCTCTACTGAGCCTGTGATGTGGGTTACCAGGCCTGGCCCGGCCCTGAGAGCGTGTCCGGCCCCTCTGGGCGTCTCCCCTCTCCTCCCAGGGGGTTAGGGTTCCCTAAGTCTCAGCTCCGGGCTGATCCTCTGCGCCTCCCACCCCTCCTGGGACTGGGTCTGAGGGCTCTCTGCTGACTGCCGTAGCCCCCTGCTCCCCCTCCCCACACCCGTGAGTGCCCGGCATGGACAGGCTGTTGCTTCCCTGCAGGGTGGCTCAGTGTGTGATCCCAGAGACTTGCCTGGCTTGGCCTGGCTTAGCTCGGCTCCAGCCCAGAGCGGAGGCTCGCAACTAGCAGGTCTCCCCAAGTCCCACTAGCCCCCGTCCCTGCCCTGGGGGTCTGGAGGGTCTCAAGCAAAGCAGCCCAGAGAGCACCCACTGCCCGGCCCGTTCCAGGGCTGGGAGCCCAGGGCAGAAAGCACCCATCCCCACAGTGATGTTTTCCTTTGGTGGAAGCTGTATCCGGTGATGGTTACTCAGGGGCTACTCAGGGGTTACTCCCTGGCTCCACGCAGGAATCACTCCTGGCGGGCCCTGGGGCCCACGTGGGATGCTGGGAACCTGGCTCACAAGTGCCCTCCCTGCTGTCCTGTTGCTCTGGCCTTGAAGAGCATGCCCACCCCGCGTGGGTAGCGGAAGACCCCCCCAACTCGTGGCTCCTTCCCCCTCCAGCTCAGTCTCTGCATTTGGCCTCTGCAGGAGAAGGTCAGGCCCAGTGGCCCCGCCCCGCAGGACATTGCTGTGGTCCTTTGGCAGAGAGATGTCCCTCTCTGGGCCTTGGTTCCTAGTCCAGGGATTACATGGAGACAGGACAGTTCTCAGCAGAAGGCGGGAGCCACCAAGACCATCTGTGCCTGGATCCTGGCAGCAGTTTTGGGGGCTTCTCACCTGGGACAAAATAGTGCAGGAAGAGTGGAGGTGGTCTTCAGGGGACCCCAGACCACTCTGATGGTCAAGCGTGTGTGTGTTTCTGTGTCTATGCCTGTGTGATGTGTGTGTGTGTGTCTGTGTGAGTGTGTGTGTGAGTGTGTTGCTGGCAGTCCAGGGACCTTCAGAGCGGCAGTGGGAGGGAGGAGCTAAAAACTCAGCTGTAGCCACAGCAGCGGCAGGCCCAGAGGCTGGGAGCAGCGAGGAGCAGCAGGGAGAAAAGGGCAGCCACAGGCCCGGGGGGAGCCAGTTCTGGAGGAGGGGCAGGAGCACGGCGCTGTCCAGTATCCCTGGAGGAGGGGCGGGAGCACGGTGCTGTCCCGTAGCTGGGTTCTGTCCTGGTCTCAACCCTGACTCCTCAAAGGTGACCGGAAGGAGGGTGACCCTGCCACACCAGTTCCCAGGCCTGGTGTCCTGCCCAGGAGGGTCGGGCAAGGCTGAGGGGCTCCCCCACACAGGACATTGCAGCAGCTGACCACTCCCAGTGCAAGGTGAGGCCCACGGAAATGGTGCTGGTAACCCGTAAGTGCGTCCCTCTCGCGAGGCTGGGCTGGGATTCCCACCCTGACGTCCCCGTGTAGAACGCTCTGTATGTCCTCGGGTCTGGGTGCTGGAGCGTGACCCAGAGCAGCGGCTGGGAGGCTGAGGCGTGTGACAAGACAGGGCTCAGCCGGCCGTGCTGGGCTCCCTCTGTGCTGCCACTCTGCCCAGTTTACAGACGGGGAAACTGAGGCTGGGAAGGGCAGTGTCTCAGCAGCGCAGCAGACAGCAGCTGGCGGGACTGACCTCACAGGGCCTGGGCCCCTCTGCCTCGTCTCCGCCGGGGGCCCTTTGACAAAGGCACCCCGTCTCCGCTCAGGATCCCAAGTCCTTCCCGGATCCCACAGGCAGAAGTGACCTGATCCCGCCTCCCGGAGCGGGCGCTGGGCATCTGGTGTCCATGGCATCACTCTCTTCTCAGGGGCCGAGACCCCCTTCCTG
>JAJIBD010016105.1:0-22500 GCA_021461705.1 Cryptotis parvus | reverse complement strand
CCTTGTTTAAAAAACTCATTTTCTCTGTAGTTTTCTTGGGGTAATTTTCACTGTCATGTCTTCCAGTTCACGGACCCTCCTGTCTGCTCTGTCTAATCCATCTTACGTGCGTGTGTATGTTTCCTCTCAGACTTGCTAGTGCTCAATACTAAAGTACAGTCGGGGCAGGAGGAGAGCAGAGCAGCGAGGCCCTGCCCTGCCCGCAGCCTTCCTGGCCGGCTTCAGCCTCCAGCCCCTCTGGCCCCCAAGTCCCACCAAGAGTAATTCCTGAGTTCAGAGACAGGAGTTACCCCTGGGCACAGCTCACTGTGACCCCAAAGTGATTTTTTTGGGTCACACCTGCCGACGCTCAGGGGGTTGCTCCTGGCTCTGCACTCAGGAATTACTCCTGGCAGTGCTCGGGAACCACATGGGATGCCGGGATTGAACCCGGGTCCAGCCGCATGCAGGGCTGTCTGTTCCCACTCTTTTTTTTTTTTTTTTTGCTTTTTTGGGTCACACCCGCAATGCTCAGGGGTTACTCCTGGCTCTTCCCTCAGGAATTACTCCTGGCGGTGCTCGGGGACCATATGGGACGCCGGGATCGAACCCAGGCCGGCACAGGCCGCGTGCAAGGCAAACGCCCTACCCGGCTGGGCTATCGCCTCCGGCCCCTGTTCCCACTCTTGATTCCCTCAGACACTGGCCATTGAGCTGTGGCCCCCACCCCCAGGGCCTGGGTCTTTCCCCTCCCCTGGGGAAGGGGCAGGGCCTGGCAGCAGAGGGGGTTGGGGTGGAGCCGGCTCAGGCTAGAAGCTGGGGATGGGGCTGAAGGGGCCGGGGGGCTCAGGGAGTTGGGGAGAGGACAGGGAGGGTGCTGCTGCCTTCAGACCTGGGGCCAGCTGGGAGGTGTGGAGGCAGGTGTGTGTCTGCCCTTGTGCGCCTGTGTTTCCTTGTGTGTATCTGTCCTTGCGGGTCTGTGTGTGTTTGTGTGTGTCTGTCCTCGTGTGTGTCTGTGTGTCCTTGTGTGTGTCTGTCCTTGTGCATCTGTGTTTGTGTGTGTCTCTCCTTGCGGGTCTGTGTGTCCTTGTGTGTGCCTGTCCTTGCCGGTCTGTGTGTCCTTGCGGGTCTGTGTGTCCTGTGTGTGTCTTTGTGTGCTTGTGTGTGTCTGTCCTTGTGCGTCTGTGTGTGTTTGTGTGTGCCTGTCCTTGCGGGTCTGTGTGTCCTTGTGTGTGTCTGTCCTTGCGGGTCTCTGTGTCCTTGTGTGTGTCTGTCCTCGTGTGTGTGTGTCCTTGTGTGCGTCTGTCCTTGTGTGTGTCTGTGTGTCCTTGTGTGTGTCTGTCCTTGCGGGTCTGTGTGTCCTTGTGTGTGCCTGTCCTTGCGGGTCTGTGTGTCCTTGTGTGTGCCTGTCCTTGCCGGTCTGTGTGTCCTTGCCGGGTCTGTGTGTCCTTGTGTGTCTGTGTGTCCTTGTGTGTGTCTGTGTGTCCTTGTGTGTGCCTGCCCTTGTGTACCCCTCTGGTGGCAGGGAGCGAACCCTGACCCTCCCGCCTCCAAACCCTGTTCAGCCCCTTGAGCTCCCCTCCAGGTGGCTCTCAGGGAAACTGAGGCCCAGCCAGCATGGGGCCTCCTCCGCCAGCCCTGCGGTTTGGGAGGACGGGCACAGGGCCTCCCACTGCTGCTCACGAAGACCCCCGGGCTTCCAGGCTGAGTAGCCCAGCCTCAGGGAGCCCCAGGAAGCCAGAGGTGGGAGCGGGAAGCGGGTCGGGCAGTGGGGGGCTGGGCGGGGTCGGGGCAGTGGGGGCTGGGCGGGGTCGGGCAGTGGGGGGCTGGGCGGGGTCGGGCAGTGGGGGGCTGGGCGGGGTCGGGCAGTGGGGGGCTGGGCGGGGTCTGGCTGTGGGGGGCTGGGCGGGGTCGGGCAGTGGGGGCTGGGCGGGGTCGGGCAGTGGGGCTGGGCCCAGCCTGTCCCCCACTGCCAACCAAGAGAGTGAGTTGAGGCTGGAAACCCACCCGGTCCCCTCACCCCTCCAGCCCCACCCCCCACTCCCCAGGCTGCATTCCACAAGCAGAGGGGGTCCGGCTCCGGAAAAATCCGCTTCACTGGCTCGAATTACAGCCTCACGGCTCCGGGAAGAGCCCAGCCCCTCCCCCGCCCGGCGAGGAACATTCCAGAAGGCTGGTCTCAGCTCTGCCCTCCCTGGAGCCAGACCCTTTAACTACCTGCATCTCAGGAGTGAGGGGGAGCAGCGGGGAGGGGCAGGACCCACCTGGTGCCTCTGAGGCCCATGGGGGTGATATAATTCATTCATTAATGTGTTTCTGGTTTGGGGGTCACACCTAGTATTGCTGCTTGGGGGTCCCTCCTGGTGGTGCTTGGCGCCCTCACCCCAGGCTCAGCCCTTTACACCAGGTGGGGACCCAGGCTTGGGAGGGGCCAGGACCCCTGTTTTTGGTCCTGGCTCTAACGGGGCGACCGTGAAGGCTGCACAAATTCCTGCGGGTCCCACTGATGAAATGCCTTGAAATGGGGGTGGGGGCTCCAGCGCGTCCCATGTGACCTGCTGTGGGGCCGCCAGCTGAGCAGGAGACCCAGAATTCTGTTTTGGGGGGTTTTGGTTTGGTTTTGGGTCACACCCGGTGATGCTCAGGGGTTCCTCTGGGCTCTGCACTCAGGAATTACTCCTGGCAGTGCTCGGGGACCATAGGGGAGCCGAGGATCGAACCCGGGTTGGCCGTGTGCAAGGCAACCGCCCTCCCCGCTGAGCTGTGGCTCCAGCCCCCAGACCCAGCCTCTGGAGTCTCCTCTCTCTGCGGGGTGAGGGGCATCTTCCACAGGAGGCGGTCCCCGGTGCGCTGAGGCTGTGGCGGGCCTCCCCTGACGGACCCTCGTTGCTCCCCGGCAGCCCTCACAGCTGAGACCTTTTGGACTTCCTCTGGTCTGGGTCCCCGGGAGAAGCCACAGTGACCTCCTAGAGCCTCTGATTTCCGGGAGACAGAGCCGGGCCAGCTGGGGTGCAGGGGGCCTGCCTGGGGCTGTCCACCAGGTAGAGACAGACCACGGCCCCTCCCCCCACCTTCCCGTCCTCCCCACTCATGCTGGGGTCCTCATCCTCGGCCCCTCCCTGCAGGCAGACAGCCCAGGCCAGGAGGGCAGGATGTGGGGACACCCAGAGGCTGCTCTCTTCTATGGGGGTCCTCAGACAGCAGCCCCCTGCCTTCTAGAAGCTTCTCGGGGGTCACAGAAGGGTCAGAGACAGCTGGACATCATCTGAGACTGAGACTGGTGTTTTCCCCCCTCCCTCCCTTCCTTCCTTCCTTCCATCCTTCCTTCTTTCCATCCTTCCTTCCTTCTTTCCCTCCTTCCTTCCTTCTTTCCCTCCATCCTTCATTCCTTCTTTCCCTCCATCCTTCCTTCCTTCCTTCTTTCCTTCCATCCTGCCTTACTTCCTTCCTCTTGGCCACCCCCAGCAGTGCTCAGGGGTTACCCCGACTCTGTGCTCAAGGGGGTAACTCCTGGGGCTCAGGGAATCTGTGGAATGCCGGGATCAAACCTGGGTTAGCCACGTGAGGCAAGTGCCCTCCCTGCTGTACCAGCTCCGGCCCAGGAATGGGGTGGATCCTTGCAGAGGGGGCGGCAGCAGGCAGGGCCCCTCTTCATTTCTGGGCACGTGGGTAGGGGAGCCCCAACAGCGGCTGCTGGGGGCCGGTGAGGGGGGGCTGAGACAGGAGCAACCACTACAGGTCCATCAGGAAAAGGTCTGGGCACGGTGGACCCAGCTTACAGCCTGGCCGCTGGAGGAGACACACAGGGCCCTGAGCACAGCCAGGAGTGAGCCCTGGGCAGCGTCACGTGTCGCCAAAAATAAATCAAACCTGATGCAGGGCCTTCTGCACTTTCTGTCCTGCTCACATGGGGGAAACTGAGGCCCAGAGAGGGCGGCAAGCCAAGACTGCTCTGCTTGGAAAGTCGGGGCAGGATTGGGACTTGGCTCGTGGCTGGACCAGAGCTCCAGGTGGCCCTGCTCAGTCCTTCCAGAGTGACCAGGCAAGAAGGAATCTCCGTGTGTGTGTGTGTGTGTATGCGTGTGTGTGTATGCGTGTGTGTGCGCGTGTGTGTGTGGATTAGGCCCCCTGGCAGTGTGGGGGAAGGGATGGGTCACACCGAGCAGGGCTACTCTGCTGAGGAGCTGCTCCTGGAGGTGCTCCGCGACCATATATGTGGGATGCTGGAATCGAGTTGACCCGGCCACATGCAGGCGAGGCGTCTCCCTGGACCTCACTTCCCAGCCTCGGTTTCCTGCTCTGTAAAATGGGCACAGAGCCTTGTCCCTCTCGGGCTGCTTTCACTGATGGTTCCCTCTGCTGGGAACGTCCACTTTGGCTCTAGGGGCGGCTCCTTCTCCCACTGGTGGCCTCTGCTTGATCTCCCTTCTGGGATGCCCCTGGCCACTCCACCCAGTGTGGCTACCATGCCCACAGCTGCCTCCTGGGAGGCCTAATTCCCTCTTTCCTCACTCTCACCCCCTTGCTATGGGTTTCGCTTCCTACTTCCATCCCCTCATCTTTAACACCTATCCATCCTTCACCTACTCATCCGTTCACTCATCCTCCACCCATCCATTCATCCACCCACCCCATCCGTCTGTCCGTCCGTCTGTCCATCCATCCGCCCATCCATCCATGCACCCACGCATCCACCCATCCGTCCATCCATCCACCCATCCATCCATCCATCCACCCATCCATCCGTCCATCCATCCACCCATCCATCCATCCATCCATCCATCCATCCACCCATCCATCCATCCATCCGTCCATCCATCCATCCATCTGTCCATCCATCCATCCACCCATCCATCCATCCACCCATCCATCCGTCCACCCATCCATCCACCCATCCATCCATCCATCCATCCGTCCATCCATCCATCCATCTGTCCATCCATCCACCCATCCATCCATCCATCCATCCATCCATCCACCCACCCATCCATCCATCCATGCATCCATCCTCCCATTCTTCCATCCATCCATTTATTCATGTGTCTCTTTTCTTCTCCAGATGGACCCAGACCTGCCGGGCGCCTCCCCAGCCCCTGGCAGAGAGCCCGGTGAGAGGAGGGCTGAGTCACTGAAGTGGTGAGTAAACTGGCAGACAGTGCCCGGGCAATGCCTCGCCCCGCCTGTGCGCCACTATGAGCTTCTTCCTGCAGCACAAACAACCAGCAGTTTGAGCTCGAGGCAGAACACAGGGCGCCCGTCCTCAGCCTTAAAGCGGCTGCTCAGAGCTCGGGAGGGGCAGCCCCGCCCCCCGCCCCCGCCGCCAGCGTGTCTGAGCCTGTTGACTGCGTTCCGGTACAGAGCCGGGAGACCCACCTGAGAGTGCTGGTGGGGGTGAGGCCGAGTAGGAGCCAGGAGACCTACCAGGGGGGCCCAGTCTCCCACCGCTGCCCACTGCCAGCCCTGCAGTGATCTTGGTTTGGGGCCTCAGTCCCAGGATAAAGTGTAGAGATTCATCCAATGCAGGGAAGTGGCTACGGGTAGTGATTTATTCTTTCTTTATTTAAACTTGGGCCCCATTTGCTCTGATCAGCACCAGGCCTGTCCCCCCAGACATTACTGCCCTCCACAAGGTGGACAGCTGTGTCCACGGGTGGACAGCTGGGTGCTGGGGCCCAGGCTGCGGGGCTAGGACCATGCCCAGACGCGCTGAAGATTGTGCTGGGATCAGACTCTGGGCCTTGCACATGAGCCCGGCTCTGACCCGTCCTGCCTGGCCCGGGGCTGTGGCTGGGGACCCCCGTGCTCAGGGATCTCTCTTGGAGGGCCTCCAGGGACCCCATAAGCGCTGAGGATGGACCGGGCTGGACCCCTGCACAGCCGGCGCCCTCCCCGCCCCCGGGCGCCTGTCTCTGGGCTGGGATTTATTTTTCACCGTCCTGAGACACTCCCATCTATCACCCACAGCCGAGGCCCCAAAGTGTGACATAAAATGTCAGGGAGCTCGTGGACCCCAAGCACCCCCGCCCTGGCTGTGTGCGAGCGCCAGGGGATGGCGGGCGGAAACTGGGGCGAACGAACCCCTTTTCTTCGGCCTCCCGCTCTGGCGGTGGCCACGGGGCGGGGGCAGCAGGGCAGCGGGGGGGGGGGGCGCGGCGGGAACAAAGGGCGCGCGCGGCGCGGGCTCGGGGCTGGCGGTGTCAGCGGCTGATGAACGGGCCGGGCCGGCTGCCAGCGCCGCGCGTTCCTGGCACCCCGCGCGCTTCCCGGCGGAGGCGGAGCCTGCAAAGGTTACATTTGCACAAAGTGTCGGCACAGTCGGCCCAGGGGGCTCGGTGCTGCTCGGTAATGCAGAGTGGGGGCAGGGGGCGCCCACAAAGATCAGGTTAGCGCCCCCCCACGGGAGCCTCAGGCGCTGCTGACTGTGCCCGGGAGCTTTGGGCGCGCCCAGCCTGTGCGCCCCAGCCTCAGCGCTCCGCGGGGGTGCACGTCCCTGGCCGGCGGCTCGGTTCTGGCTCAGTTCTCCAGACCCGGGTTCTGACTCACCGGGCGAGGGGCGGGAACGCCTCCCGCCTCCAGCTCGGCGTCTCTGCTTGCAGAAGGCAGGAATGGGGCCCGCAGCCCCAGTACAGCGCGGGAGGGTGTTGCGTTGCACGCTGCCGCCCGAATTCTGCCCCTCCGCGCCCCAGTCTGGCCCCCCAAAGCCCGCCAGGAGTGATCCCTGGTTATCCTAGAGCTGGTGTAAGCCTGAGCACGGTGGGGTGTGCCCCCCCACACAAACAAAAGACAAAATAACAAAATAAAGCAACAACTAAACTCAATAAACCAAAAGACAGGGAAAGGGGCGTGGCGGATGGGCCCGTCCGCTATAGAGATTAAAAAAGGTGGAGGTGCTGCGGCCTTCGGTCTGGGTCCCAGCGACCCCTCACCCCAAGAAGACAGCCCAGCTCCGCAGTGGGGCCCACCTGATGGGGGTCGCTGCCCTGGGAAGTGGGAGATGAGCTGCCGCTCCTGTCTCGTCGTCCTGGGGGCCTCGGGCAGGTCGCAGGGACGAACCGGCGCCTGTCTTTCATTTATGTATTTGGTTTGGGGCCACATTGGGCTGTGCTCGTTCCCCGGCTCTGCACTCAGGAATCGCTCCTGGCAGTGGCTGAGGGACCCGTGGGATGCCGGGCACTGAACCTGGTCACCTGCGTGCCAGGCCGCCACCCTCCCTACTGCCGTCAGCCCTGGGCTGCCTTTCTGCGCCCCAGACCCTTGGGGAGTATCTGGGCACCGCGTCGCGCTGGAAGTCCCCTGCTGTTGAGCAAAACTGTCCAGCTTCTGCCCGATGAGGCTGACCACGAGCCGTCGCCGGGGCCTTCTCTCCCTGGCCCTCCCGCTCCGCCTCCTCCGTCTCTGTCTCTTAAGCAGCTCACGGTGGGCACTGGTGGACATGCAGCGTTGTATGGACGGATTGTGGGTGCTGCCCTGGGCAGACTGGAAAGTAGCCACTACTCACAGGAGCTGGGCCCTTCCAGCTGCCCAGCGGCCCGGGAGAGCTGAACCCTGAGTCCAATTGATTTGAGCGTAAATGTGGCTCCTCCACTTCCTGGCTAAGGTCCTCCAGCAAGTGACCTCTGAGCCTCGGTTTGCGTCAGTGAGTCTGAGCAAGCGCGGCACGTGGGAGCGGTGACGCCGGCTCTCACCAGACCTGGGCAGGAGCGCTGGGACCCTTGATCACTGTTGCGCAGAGAATCTGATGGATCCTGTATTTCACATCTGCACCCGGCAGCCCCGACTCAGGGCCCCTCCTGTGGGCTCAGGGAATCAGTGCCCTGCTGGGGCCACCCCAGGGTCAGCCGGTGCAGGGCAGGGCCCTAACCCCTCAACTAGCAATGTCAAAGCTTGTGCGTGGGGCGGTGAATCCAAGCAGAGAACAGAAAGAGCTGAATCTCCGGTCGGATGCTGTGGACCGGTGCTGTGGGCCTGGGTGTGTGGAGGTGGGTAGTGGGGAGAGAGCTGGAGGGAGGGTGGTCAGAGCTTCCGTCCAGGTGAGGGACAGCTGAGTCTGCCGGGCACCTGCTTGAGCTGTACAATGAAGAGCCGGGAGAGGAGAGAGGGGGCCGGAGCGACAGCACAGCGGAGAGGGCGTTTGCCTTGCATGCAGATGACCCGGTTCGATCCTCGGCATCCCATGTGGTTCCCTGAGCACCTCCAGGGGAGTAATTCCTGAGCGAAGAGCCAGGAGTAACCCATGAGCATCGCCGGGTGTGACCCAAAAAAGCAAAAAAAAAAAAAAGCAGAGAGAGAGAGAGAGAGAGAGGGGCAGAGAGAGAGAAAGAGAGAGAGGGGGAGAGAGAGAGGGAGGGCAGAGAGAGGGAGAGAGGGCAGAGAGAGGGAGAGAGGGCAGAGAGAGAGGAAGAGAGAGAGGGGGCAGAGAGAGGGAGAGAGAGGGAGGGCAGAGAGAGGGAGAGAGGGCAGAGAGAGAGGAAGAGAGAGAGGGGGCAGAGAGAGGGAGAGAGAGGGAGGGCAGAGAGAGGGAGAGAGAGGGCAGAGAGAGAGGAAGAGAGAGAGGGGGCAGAAAGAGAGGGCAGAGAGGGGGAGAGAGAGGAGGGAGGGCAGAGAGAGGGAGAGAGAGAAGGAGGGCAGAAAGAGGGCAGAGAGAGGGAGGGCAGAGAGAGGGAGAGAGAGAGGGAGGGCAGAGAGAGGGGAGAGAGAGGAAGAGAGAGAGGGGGCAGAGAGAGAGAGGGCAGAGGGGGAGAGAGAGAGGGAGGGCAGAGAGAGGGAGAGAGAGAGAAGGAGGGCAGAAAGAGAGGGCAGAGAGAGAGAGGGAGGGGCAGAGAGTGGAGGGGGACGGGAAGAGAGAGTCCAGGTTCCCATGGCCAGGCCATGAGATTCCGGCTCTCCCGGGATCAGCTGCCAAAGGTTCCTGCCCGAATTCCCCAAGTATGAGTGTATGAGTGTGCGTGTCTGCTGCATGTGGTTGTGTTTGCGTGTGTGCACCTGAGTGAGTGCAGGAATGTGTGTCTGTGTAAGAGGGCTTGTGTGCATGTATGTGTGCATGCATGTGTGCGAGAGTGCACAGGCATGAGTGCGTGTGAGTACACAGGCATGAGTGTGTGAATGCACAGGTGTGTGAGTGCACAGGTATGAGTGTGTGAGTGCACAGGTAAGTGTGTGCATGTGTGTGAGTGCACAGGTAAGTGTGTGTGTGTGTGAGTACACAGGGAAGTGTGTGCGTGTGTGTGAGTGCACAGGTAAGAGTGTGTATGCGTGAATGCACAAGCATGAATGTGTGTGGGTGCTTGTGAGTACACAGGTATGAGTGTGTGTGCGTGTGTGTGTAAGAAAGAAGCTGATGTCAGCCAAGGTCCTTGCCGTTCTTGGGTCCCGGAACCCCCGAGGGGTACGGAGGATTTGGGCCCTTGGTGATGACTTTTCTCCGCTGCTCTGGTCAGTCCGTATCAGAAAAATCTGTGACACTCTGCCCCACGTCTCACTGCGCCCCCAGCCAGAGGGGAGCTGACAGGCACCCCTGACCCCCTGATTCTCAGCCTCACACCTCTGTGGGCCTTTAGTACAAGAAGCAGGGCCTGGGCGAGCGATAGTCCAGCGGGGAGGGCGTTTGCCTCACATGGTCGCCCCGGTTCAATCCCCGGCATCCCATGTGGTCTCCCAAGCAACGCCAGGAGTGATTCCTGAGTGCAGAGCAAAAGTGACCCCTGAGCATCGCTGGGTGTGTCCCAGAAAGCCAAAACATAAAAAGAAGAAGAAGCAGGGCCCGGAGGCTGAGGGTCTCCCGGGAAGCCCCGAGCCTGGGCGTGGACCCCTGTGGCCGTGCGCAGCCCCTCTGCCTGCGCCAGGCGGGCCCCAGCTGGTTTCCTTAGCCACGGGCTCTCATGTGTGAAGCCCCAGAGCGGGTCTCTGAGACCCCAGATGTTTCCAGAAGGTGGGAGCAGTGTACAGCGGTGGGGTCACCCCAGGGCCTGGTTTTCTGTCTCCTTTCAGGCAGATTCGGCCCCAGCACCAGCCCACCCAGGAATTGAGACGCTTTGAAATCTCACTGCTAACAGAATAACGGCGCGGTCTCTTCCAGGGCCTTCACCCAAGCACCTCAAATACGCAGGGAACATGCGCTAATTAAGCCTCAATTAAGCAGTTATCAGTGACTGAAAATATATTTACCGCATGTACGCGACAGGCTTCGGGTGATGCTGTGGCTGAGCCCCGGTCCGTGTCCTGGATTATGTGACACAAACAGGGTGGGGAGAATCGGGGTCTCCCTCTGGCCTCTTTGGGGGCTGCAGCAGGACACAGGATTTGTCGCTCTTCTGTGCTAGTGACTGACAGCGATGGGTCATGCATGCCCGACTCTTCCAGAAGGAAAGCTCAAGGTCAGAGGTCACCCGGTCGCCCCTCCCCAGGTGCAAGCCACTCCCCGCTGGGAGGTCACTGTAGCCTCCTGATCCAGCAGTGCCCTGGAATCTCTGCAGTGTTTTGTGGGAGAATTGGTTGGATCACATTTGGAAGCCTTAGGGAGTCGTTCCTGGCTCTGAGCTCAGGGATTACTTGTGGCAGGCTTTGGGGCACCGTACTCCACGCCGGGGCTGAAGCCAGGCTAGACCACGTGCAAAGCCTACTGTACTGTCTTGACCAGGGTAGATCACATGCAAATCAAGCGCCTTCTACTGTACTACCTCGAAGGTTCTTGTAGTGGCTTAGAACTCACCTTCTCTACGGGAAATCCTTACGCGGCACCCCAACAAACACTCTCCCTGGAGTCAGTGCTTCTTGGCCAAATTCTAAGTTGGCGTTGAGGTGCGGCGAGGTCAGTGGATCACAAGCCGTGACCTACACGGACTTACCAGCTGTCAGGCAGGGGCTGTGCTTTGCCTTTATCAGCATTTCCCCAGAGCGCTGGGCCTGGGGGCCCAGATCCCTGGCAGTCCTCTAGCAGAACCGGGTGGGGCAAAGAGCCCCCGTCCAGGACTGGCCTGTGGGCCACCAAGATAAGGGAGACCCAGCGGCACCGGCTGATGGAGGCCCCAGAATCTGGGCTGTGGGTGCAGGAGGACCGGCTGTGTTCAGGGGTGAACAGTGTGTCAGAAGATTGGGGGCGAGCAATAGCACAGCGGGAGGGCGTTTGCCTTACGAGCAGCTTACCCAGGTTCGATTCCCGGCATCCCATATGGTCCCGAGCACTGCCAGGAGTAATTCCTGAGTGAAGAGCCAGGAGTAACTCCTGAGCATCACTAGGTGTGACCCAAAAAGCAGGAAAAACAAAAGAAGTATGAAGACAGAGGCTGGAGCAACAGCACAGTGGGTAGGGCGTTTGCTGGCTTGATACCCAGCATCCCATATGGTTCCTCGAGCACTGCTGGGAGTAATTCCTGGGAGTAGTTCTGGCTCTGAGCATTACCAGGTGTGACCCAGGTGAGACTCACAGACATGGGGCAGAGCTGCTACTGGCTCTCCCTGTGCCCAGCTGATCACGAGGCGCCGGGAAGGATGGCGGGTCCTAGCCCTGGCCCGCCACCCCAGCAGAGCCTCGCAACAAGCCAGACGACCCCCCCACTCCATGAGGGCCGCCGTTTTCCACATCTGGATTCCCCTCTCGTCAGAACTCCACCCAGCAGAAGAGCTGATCACAGCCCGGTTCATCGGACCCACCCTGCAGCAGTCTTTTTTCAAGTCCGGCCCAGGTATGCTGATCCAGAGACTCACAGACTTGGGGCAGAGCTGCTACCGGCTCTCCCTGTGCCCAGCCACTCACGAGACACCCGGAAGGGATGGAATTCTCCCAGTGGGACTTGGGGATCATATGTGGTGCTAGGGATCGTATCCAGGTTAGCCTGCCTCTCTGGTCTGCTTCCTTTTCTTATTTTAGTATTTAGGTCAGTTCTCAGAGATCACTCCTGGGGGTGTTCAGGGGACCACACGTGGCTCTGGTGAGTGACCCCAGCTTGGCCATGTGCGGTAAGTGCCCTGCCAGATGTGGTCTCTCTGCTACCCCGGTTCTTTATCACGAGTCAGCTTTGATCACCTGTGTTTCTTTGAGAAACTCTGTTTCATAAATAGCACATCAAGTTGCTTGGAGTATTTTTTTTTTTTTTTTTTTTTTTTGCTTTTTGGATCACACCCGGCGATGCTCAGGGGTTACTCCTGGCTCTGCACTCAGGAATTACTCCTGGCGGTGCTTGGGGGACCATATGGGATGCCGGGGATCGAACCCGGGCTGGCTCAGGCCGGCCACGTGCAAGGCAAACGCCCTACTCTCTGGGCTATCGGCTCCAGCCCCACTTGGAGTATTTTCTTATGGTCCTGAAAACTTCCACTGCGTTATCGTTTACTTCCTCTTATTCTCTATATTGGATCTTTGTGTCTTTTGCTTAATCTTGTTCGACGTTTGTCTATGGCATTGTCTTTCCTGAGAACTTGCATTTGGTCTTTTGACTGTTTTTGTGATTGTTGGTTTTCTTTTAATTTGTGCTCTTAGCTTGACGTATGCTCTGATTTCACAGATATGAAGCTTCTTTAGTTAGCTGAACGCTTCACTCGTGCACGCGTTTTAAGTCGTTTTGTTTTAGAGTAAATGCGAGAGTATATATTTCTCTATAAATGTCATTTTCCTTGCCTCCTACAAATTCTACTTTTGTATTTATCACTTCATACTCGGTAACACATAGTTCATGATTCCCATTGTGATGTCTGTGGGTGCCTTTGAGAGGAGCTCAGAAAATGACTGTCTTCTGAATGTTGAGCTGAGAGATAAAACAAAGGGTGTGTGTGTGTGTGTGTGTGTGTGTGTGTGTGTGTGTGTGTGTGCGTGCGTGCGCGTGTATGTGCAGAGTGGGGGCTTTTCTCCCCATTTATTTGAGAAAAGGCTGAAGCGTGGGGATGGCATGTCCTAGTACTGAAAATGGGAATCTGGCAGACTTTATCCGGAGCCCCTGGCACGCAATGGGGAACAGAGAGTGACCACTTGGCCCGCAGACAGGAAGAGAAGGGAGGCGGCAACCTGGCAACCCAAGTGCCCACTTCCGGTCCCCTGTGGCAAAGGATTTAAAGGCCCAAGAGCGGAAGTGTTACACCGATTCAGTTCCCACAACAGAGAAGGAAACATCAGGAATAGGAAACAAAAGTTCCTGGGGTAGTTTCCTCTTGAACCGTGGTGAACCAAGAGTCTTTCACTTCCCAGAGTAAGATGTTCTCCCCTGCGTACATAATGTCTCACCACGTAGTTCTGAGGGTCTACTGGTATATGAAAGTGTGATGTACCATGGGATTTGGGACGTGGTGGGCGTTGGTCGGGCCATACCCAGCCTGTTCAGCAAGGACCCTGGTGGTGCTGGGGAACCATGAGTGAAGCTACGATTAAACCCTGTTGGCGGATGCAAGGCAAGCGCCTTAACCCCCTGTCTCCCTGCTCACCATGATTTTAAGGTTTTTTTTTTTTTTTTTTTTTTTTTTGCTTTTTGGGTCACACCCGGCAATGCTCAGGGGCTACTCCTGGCTCTGCACTCAGGAATTACTCCTGGCGGTGCTCGGGGAACCATATGGGATGCCGGGGATCGAACCCAGGCCAGCATGAGCCGGCCGCGTGCAAGGCAAACGCCCTACCCGCTGGGCTATCGCTCCGGCCCCGATTTTAAGTTTTTGAGGGGAGCTAGGATGTGGGGGAGCCACCCCAGGTGCTCAGGGCTTACTTCTGGCTCTGCACTCCGGGATCATACCTGGCAGGCTTGGGAGATCCTATGATGCTGGGGATGGAACCCAGGTCTGCTGCTGTAAGGCAAGGGCCCTGCCCGCTGTCCTGTACCCCGAGCCTCACCACTCTTCCGAGAGGGGGTCACATAACTTTTGTTCAGTATATGGTTCCTGTTCTGTTTATCATCCATTATTGTGACTATATCAAAATCGAAAGGCATGGGCCGGAGCGATAGCCCAGCGGGTAGGGTGTTTGCCTTGCACTGGGCCGGCCCATGCTGGCCTGGGTTCGATCCCCGGCATCCCATATGGTCCCCTGAGCACCGCCAGGAGTAATTCCTGAGTGCAGAACCAGGAGTAACCCCTGAGCATCGCCGGGTGTGACCCAAAGCCAAAAAAAAAAAAATCGAAAGGCAGGGACTGGAGATCCAAATCAGAAAAGGTTTTATTTAAGGGGAGGGAATGAAGGCAGGGAAGCCCCCCAGATTACGGGCACGGTCTCGAAGAAGGTTCCAGAGAAAGGCAGAAACTTTCCTCTCTGATACCTTTGGGCTTTATTGATTTTTGCTTTTTCGGTCACAGCCGTCAATTCTCAGGGGCTGCTCCTGGCTCTGCACTCAGGAATTACTCCTGGCGGTGCTCAGGGGCACCATATGGGATGCTGGGGATTGAACCAGGGTCGGCCACGTGCAAGGCAAACGCCCCTCCCCGCTGTGCTGTCGCTCCGGCCCCTTTGAATCACTTTTTTGATGAAGATCGCTCTTTCGGGACTCCTGCATTGGGGAACCGCCCTCCAGCCCGGCTTTCGGGCTTGCACATTCTCTCCTGTGCTTAGTTCTTGGCTCTGCCTTACAGAACATCGCATTATCTGCCACTTCCTCTCCCAGCCCTCCCCTGTGATCTGCACTATGTGGGTCCAAGAAGAATTTTCTGATTTCAGGAAAAGAAGAATTTTCTGATTTCCTTTTCTTTCTTTTTTTTTTTTCATTTTTTGCTTTTTTGGGTCACACCCGGCAATGCTCAGGGGTTTCTCCTGGCTCTACACTCAGGAATTACTCCTGGCTGTGCTAGGGGACTATATGGGATGCCGGGGATCGAACCCTGTCAGGCATGGGCTGATCACGTGGAAGGCAAAGGCCCTACCCACTGGGCTATCGCTCCAGCCCCTCAGGACATTTATTTACTAATCACATCACACAGGCACTCTCTAGCCCATGTCCTTGATGATATTTATTTATTTGTTTATTTATTTATTTATTTTTGCTTGTTTTTGGGTCACACCCGGCGATGCTCAGGGGTTTCTCCTGGCTCTGCACTCAGGAATTACTCCTGGCGGTGCTCGGGGACCATATGGGATGCCGGGGATTGAACTTCGGGCCGGCATGGGCTGGCCCCGTGCAAGGCAAACGCCCTACCCGCTGGGCTATCGCTCCGGCCCCTTTCATGATATTTATAATGTCCCCGCACTCTCCTCACCGTCACCACGTCTGTGTCGTGTCCCCACACTCTCCTCACCATCACCACGTCTGTGTCGTGTCTCCGCACTCTCCTCACCATCACCGCGTCTGTGTCGTGTCCCCACACTCTCCTCACCGTCACCGCGTCTGTGTCGTGTCCCCACACTCTCCTCACCATCACCACGTCTGTGTCGTGTCCCCCGCACTCTCCTCACCCTCACCGCGTCTGTGTCGTGTCCCCACACTCTCCCTCACCCTCACCGCCCATCACTGCATCTGCTCCCGCCAGGCTTATTTCTTGATCCCTTTGTTACCGCTGGTTTCCTGGTGCTGGGGGTATCCACTACTTCTGCTCCCAGAGGCTGCTTGGAAGCGAGGAACCAGTGGCTGTGCACTGAATTGTCCACTTATACTGGCGGGGCTGTGTCCTCTCTGGGCAGTGCCACTGCCCTCAGATCTCAGATTCTCAGTCAATGCCTGTTCCATGTCCTGCCTGGAGAGTCTAGGAAACTGGCTGGAATTGAGAGTCTAAATTATCAATGCGTTGGCCAGAGCAATAGGATAATGCAGAGAGCGTTAACCTACATGAAACCTGCCCAGGGTCGATCCCCAGCATCCCATATGGTCCACCGAGCACTGCCAGGAGAATTCCTGAGTGAAGAGCCAGGAGTAACTGCTGGGCATCACTTGGGCACCACCCAAAAAAGCAAAATAAATAAATAAATAAATAAATAAATAAATAATGTATTAAGTGCCCCACTTTGGGGACCGGAATTGTAGTAGAGCAGGGGGTGTTTTCCTTGCACGTGACTGGCCCAGGGTTCAATCCTCGGCATCCCATATGTGCACCAAGCATGTTGGAGGGAGCGTAGCACGGAGACTCTTGGTGGTGCCCGCTCACAGTGCTCACAGCTGCAGTGCTCCTGAGTGTGGGACTCTTGGCTGAGGGTGCTGTGTGCACTCTGGCCTCAACTCCCGGGGACACTTGGGGTCGGTGTGCTCCTGGCACAGGAACCCTCAGCGTTGCCCCGTGGCCTGCCCTCCCCTGGCTGTCCTACAGAGTCGCACTGTGGTCCGTCCCGGGTGGGTGCATGAGGTGGCACCAGGGAGGGAACTCATGACCTCACGCTTTCAAGGCCCTTCGCCACGGAGCCCTCTGGGGGTCCTGCTGAGGTTTTTAAATCCGTGCCCACCTTTCTGGTCTGTCCGTCAGGACTCACCCCCTGGCCCTGCACTCCGGCATCCTGGTCAGCCCTGTGGGGTCCTGGGCATCTACCCTGGCTTAGCCGCAGGCGGCGCAAGCCCTCCCCACGCACTGTCTGCTCTTTCCCACCTGTTCCTGGAGCACAGCAGCCCTTGATTCCGGAGCCTGCACGGAGGGGGAGACCCTTCTGTGCCCACTCTGTAGCCCTGTTTCTGGTCTCCATATGGACCATCACATCTGATCCCGGGGGCTGTGGGGAGGGAGGGTCCCTTCCCCTGCCCAGGCCCCTCAGCCAGCAGCACCAGTCGAGATTCCTGCTCTGGTTTCCAGCTACTTCTTTTGTTTTTCTCCCCCGGGAGTTCCCTTCCTTTCTTGCAAGCTCAGCCATGCATTTAAAAGGATGTTTGTTCTATTTTCGCTGCTTCCAAGGAAGGCTCCAGTTTGGGGCTGTGTGATTCACAGCTCTCCTGTGCGGCACGGGAAGCCGCGGCCACCCTGATTAATGCCCGGCCCACAGCTCCGGTGGCCACGCTGTCACAGAACTGGCTGTTTGGGCCAGGGGCTGTTCAGAAGCTGGCGGCTGGGCGCAGGAGCCTGAGGCCAAGCTGGATCAAGCCGGCCCGGAGACTATCTGATGCTCGGGCATCCGGCCTCGCCGCTGCACACCCCATCATGGCTCCTCCACCGCCTTCTCGACCTTGCTCCGCTCACCCCAGCTGCCGCTGCCTGCTGCCCCCCATCCGCCTCCCTCTCAGGGACGCTGGGTGGCTTTTGGCTTTTCTCTTTTTCTGCAGCTCACAGGGACCCGACCAGCGTGTGTCTGCATGTGTGTCTGGCCGCCCAGGGGACCCGCCTGCCTTCTCTGCCTGCATCGGCTCCAGCACCGACTTTGTACATTAAAGCAGCAGCAGGGAGCGAGGACAGCGGGAGGCGTCTGCCTTGCAGCCTCTCACCTGGGCTGGATCCCAGCATCCCATACAGTCTCCCTCCGGCCCAGCCCCATCACACGTGATCCCTGCACGCATGCTCAGTGGTAAGCCCTGAGCACCTGCTGGGCGTGGCCCTATAAAATGAAATTAATTAATTAACTAGCTAATCATTTTTTTTTCTTTTGGGTCACACCTGGCAATGCTCAGAGGTTACTCCTGTCTCTGCACTCAGGAATTATTCCTGGGACTGCGTAGGGACCATATGGGATGCCGGGGATTGAACCTGGGTTGGCCTCATGCAAGGTAAATGCCCTCCCCACTGGACTATCGCTCCGGCCCAGTCAATTAATTAAAGTAATGGTTCCAGGCCAGGTAGACTCTGGGAACCATCTTCCTGGCATTCTAACGGGCTAGGCAGGGCTTTGGGGGCAGGAGAGGGAGATGGGAGGAACCGGTGGATGGGGTCCCAGGGCTCACATTTTAGAAGAGCCAGGCTGGGGACTGCCCCATATCTGTGTGCCTGGTCAGCGTTTTTGCCAGAGAAGGTGACGGCAACTTCGGGCCTGAAGTCACAGCCTCCAGGATGGTTCTCTGGAAAGATGCCGGGGGACTTGGCCTCGGTCGAGGTGGGGAGGGGGGGCCACGGGGGCCTTGGGGTCCTGCGTGGCCACACCCAGCCTGGGGGTGTCACTCTCTGGCTCCCACTTGCAGCGAGCTGAGCGAGGCAAGTCTGGCTGAGGTGGTCTCCAGAGCAAACACACCAGATTTCCAAGACGTAACACGGGGGTGGGGGAGCCGAGGCTCATTCATAATTTTGAATATTTATGACATGTCAAAATGATAATATTTTGGATCTCCTAGGTTCAATACAAATATGATTGGAATGAATTCTCCCCAGAGTCTCTTTTCCTTTGTTGTAAGCAGAAAAGTGTCAGATTGCTTCTGTGACTGGCACCCTATTTGGGGGTGGGGCGGGAGTTGGAGCAGAGAGGGGCAGGGGGCAGCCCGGGCCTCAGGTTGGCAAGGCCCGTGCCCACGCCAAGCTGCAGTCCTGGGGCTTTGCTTTTCTTTTCTTTCTTTTGTTTCTGTTTTTGGTCATACCGATTAGTCCTCAGGGCTTACTCCTGGTTCTGTGCTCAGGGATCACAGCTGACGGGCCCTCAGACCCACGCTGGTGTAGGGCTCGAACCCCGGCTCCTCGTGTGCGAAGCCAGCGCCCTACCTGTACTACCTCTGGCCTGGAATCCTTGTTTCTGAGCTCACACCCTAACAGCTGGCACAGAGGAACCCAGCGGGTTCTAGTTTTGTTTGGAGCCACGTCCGGCAGTGCTCAGGGGCTTACTCCTGGCTCTGCACTCAGGGATCACTCCTGGCGGAACTGGGGAGCACCTGGAGTGCTGGGACTAGAACCAGGGTCTGTCGGGTGCAAGGCAAGTGCCCTCCCTGCTGTGCCCTCGCTCTGATCCTGGCCGGTTTCGGTCTGTCTGCGCTGCTCCTGTTAGTGACGTCCCCTTGGTAAGTCTCTCCGCAGAGAGGGGCCGTTCCCAGCCTGTCAGACCACCAGGCTTTAGAGCCGCCTCTTCTCCAAGGTGGGATCTTCGCAGGCAGAGCTGCAGAGCAGGGCCTGGGGCTACTCCCGGATCCAGAGCACAAAGGGGAGGGGGGCAGCCGGTGCCCTCTGCGGTAGGGGCGGGGGGCACAGATGCAGCTCCAGGAGCTTCCCGGCACCTCCCAGAACCCTCTCCTGGGGAATCGCAGCAGGAGGCGCTTTTCCCTGGCTCCGTCCTCCTCCGTCCTCCCTAGCACAAGGTCAGCTCCCGCTCCTGTTTCTGTCCCGCCTCCGAGCTGCCCAGCTGCGTACTAGCACCTGCAGACAGGGCGTGCAGGGGAGGGCAGCGACTCCCCTTCCGCACCCCAGGCCAAGAGGGAGGGGGCTAGGAGGCTTCCCCGCCCGCCCCTCTCGGGGTCGAGATCCCCAATATATTTAGAATTACTCTGCCAGATAAGCAAAGGCCAGTGCCTGCACTGGAGCCTGTATAGATAGGCGGCGCCGTGGTGGAGGGCAGTTTCTGGAAGGCCAGCGACAAGGTCCTTCATTCGAGTATGCAGCATTTCGCGGCACCCTGGCGGGCTCCCGGCCACCCCTGCAAGTGGCAGAGGCCGGAGCTACAGCGCAGAGCCGTGGGCTTTGCCTTGCACAAGCCGACCCCGTAGTGCAGAGCCAGGAGTAACCCCCTGAGCATTACGGGTGCGGCTTAAAGGAGAGAGAGACAGACGGAGAGAGAGAGAGAGAGAGACAGAGAGGAGAGAGAGAGAGACAGAGAGGAGAGAGAGAGAGACAGAGACAGAGAGGAGAGTGACAGAGGGAGAAACAGAGAGACAGAGAGGAGAGACAGAGAGACAGAGACAGAGAGGAGAGACAGACAGAGAGGAGAGACAGAGACATAGAGAGACAGGAGAGAGACAGAGGGAGAGACAGAGACAGAGAGGAGAGACAGAGAGACAGGGACAGAGAGGAGAGACAGAGACAGAGACAGAGAGAGACAGGAGAGAGACAGAGGGAGAGACAGAGAGAGAGACAGAGATGGAGAGGGAGAGAGACGGGGAGAGAGGAACCCGCTCCTCTGGCCCTGTTCTTTCCCCTTTGTGGGAATAAGCTGCAAATGTCACGCACACCCCGGCCTCCCCAGGCAGGCTTGCACCCTCTCCCCGGGCTGGGGAGGCAGGAGGGACGCCCCCGCCCTGCCCAGCTGCGCTCCCCGAGCCAGTGGCAGAAACCGCGGCTCCAGGGCCTGGGGGAGGCGTCCCGCCGAGCTGGGAGAGCTGAGAAGGTGCAGCAGATTCACCCCAAGGCCTCCGGGCCCCAGATGTGAGCTTCTGGCACCGACCAGACCTGGCTGAACCCCGTAACTGGCTGCTTGGCAGAGGCTGTTGGCAGCCCCAGACTGGCGCGGGGTTATTTGCATCTCATTTGCATCGATCTGCATGCGCGGTGGCACAGCCTGGTCTCATGCAATAAATGGCAAGTTATTTGTCTCTCTTTGAAAGCTCTCTTCGCCCCACACCCCATGGTGGGTGGGGGTCTGGCTCCATTCCCCTACTTTGCCCTTAAAATGCAGGACTCTAGCTTGGAAGGTTGGAGATCTCTTTGGGGTGTAATATGCGCCTCGGAATAAATGGAATCTGCACTCTTCAGAGCTTGGCGGTCCCTTTAAGACACCCCCACCCCAGCACCACCACAACAGCCTGGGGAAGGGGGCTAGCCTGTGCCCCGGCTCACACCTGGGCCACTGAAGCGAGGGACCACGGGAGGCGCCGGCTCTGCCTGCTCAGGCGTTAGGGAGCTGATGGGCAGGGGTCAGGCCCCGCTATTTCTGCTGCACTTGGAGGGAGGCCCTTCCAGATCATTCTCTGCAGCCGGCGCACCAGGCCTTGAAGCTGAGTGAGGAGCCGGCCTGGACTTGGCCAGCAGGTCCCTCTGCCAGCGCTCTCCGCCCTTCCGGGCACCTTCCCACCTGCCCCAAGCCTGGGCACTTGCCAAGTCCCACCCACCCTGCCCATCCATCCAATCAGGAGTCCCGGAATTGGCAGCCCGGGATCCTCATTGGTCCTCGGACCAGCAACGCTCCGTGTGGGAGGCGCTTGGGGGCGTGGCAAGAGGGGTGCTGGCCCCGCCCCGCTCCAGGCCCGGGGCTTCAGCTCCTTGGGCTGCTTCCATGTCAGTGGGCTCCGGTGGGGCCTACCCAAGGCCAGCCGCGGTCCAGCTGAGTGGCGTGTCGCGTGGTGGGGAGACGCATGTGTAAGGGACCCGGGTCATTCACTGCTTGTTTTCTTTGGGTCACACCCGGCGACACTCAGCGGTGCTCGGGGACCACTGGGATGCCGGGATCGAACCCGGTCGACCGCCGCGAGGCGAAGCGCCCTGCGCTGTGCTACCACTCCGGCCCCATCATTCACTGCGTAGGATGCTGCTCCCCAGCAACAGCTTATTGAGCATCTTACCTGACAGGCGTGGTGCCGGGCTGGCGCGCAGGCTAATGCCATTCCTCCTCTTGCAAACAGGACCGTCATTTCTGTTCTACCAGGAAGCTTCCTGGGGCTCAGAGAGAGAAATCACCTTGTTCAAGGTCACAGCTCAGCGTCAAGGTCAAAATTCAGCATCACAGGGGCCAGAGCGAATGCACAGCGGGGAGGGCGTTTGCCATGCATGCAGCTAACCCGGGTTCGATCCCCGGTCCCATAGGGTCCCCAAGCACTGCCAGGAGTAACTCCTGAACATTGCCGGGTGTGACCCAAAAAAAAAAAAAAAATTCACCATCACACTTGACAGGCGCCAAACCCCACCCAAGGACCCGCACCTGCCGCTAAAGCCGGTGACTTCCACAGTGGTGTGTAAAAACTCGCCGGAAATGGGGTCGGGCGGTGACAATACAGCAGGCGGAGAATTTGCTTCACACACAGCTGACCTGGGCTGGATCCTGGGCCCCATGTGACCCCCTGAGACCCACCAGGAATGATCCCTGAGTGCAGAGCCAGGAGTAAGCCCTGAGCACTACCAGATGGGGCCCCAAAATAAACCACTGGCCGTAATGGGATAACTGGAATGTAAGTTTAGGCATATTGGAGTGCTTAACACTCTAACATGGGAACAGAGCCTCTGTCAGATCAACTTTCTGCTGGTAACAATCCTAAAATTTGAACAAAACCAGTTTTTTCCTTTAACCATTGGCTAATGACCCAAACCAGATGGAAACTGGAAGCTTTGAAACGAGGAAGTTGGATCGATACGAGACTTGGTAATCTGGCTTTTCCTGGAGGTGCACGAGAGCGGTGATCAGCTTTTCCTGGAGGTGCAGGAGAGCGGTGATCGGCTTTTCCTGGAGGTGCATGAGAGCGGTGATCGGCTTTTCCTGGAGGTATTTCTTAGTTGTAAGCTCCTGGGACCTGGGCCTGGAGCTGAGAGCAGAAGGTGATGGTGAGCCGCGGCACAGCAGGGACTGTGCTTGTGTGCTTGCCTTGCAAGGGGCTGGCCCAGGTGTACCCCAGCACCCAGTGTGGCCCCGCGAGCCCGGCCAGAAGTGATTCTTGAGCACAGAACCAAGAGGAGAACATGGTGTGAGGTTGCAGGAAAGGAGATTTCTGTTGCTGCGCAGCTCCAAGGAGATATTGTCTAGTTCAGATCTCATCAAGGGGGCCAGAGAGATAGTACAGTGGGTAGGGTGTTGGCCTTACACACTGCCTCCCA
>JAJIBD010016104.1:0-22835 GCA_021461705.1 Cryptotis parvus | reverse complement strand
AGATACTGAAAGGTCACCAAGTCAGAGCTCCCACTTCTTAAAAATTGGTGATTCATTCCACGCCAACAGCCGATCTCCACGGCTTCACGGCTAACCTCTGCAGACGTCACACTGATGGGAGTCCCAGCTGCACGGGTTTGAGGGCCGGAGCTCTGGGGTCTGCTCGAGTAGGGGTGGGCAGCCTCCCTCTCTACTTCCGGCAGCCACACCCACATCCAAGCTCCTGCTGACCCTGGATTCCTGGAGTGACAGCTGAGTCCCAGTCCTGGAGGCCCAGAGGCACCAACTTAGACGGGGAAGTCACACGGGAGCAGCTACGCTCGGTTAACAGCCACTCCGGGCTGGGCTCGGCAAACCAGGCCGGGCTTACTGAGCCCATGGTGACACAGGACAATTTTCACAAATTTTCTCGTACTAAAGCTATTTAGTTTTAACAAGCAGTATAAAATACATTGTTTTGTGCCTATGGCAAGCTTGGCGGGTAGGTGGGGAATTTGGGACAATGGTGTGGGATCACTGAATATCCTTAACAGCTGCGTCACGGAGAACTTTGCAAACCACGGTGTTAACAGTTAAACATGTTGGCAATTCCGAGGGCTGGAGCCGATAGCACAGCGGGAGGGCGTTTGCCTTGCATGCGGCTGACCGGGTTCAATCCCCGGCATCCCATATGGTCCTCCAAGCAGTGCCAGGAGTAATTCCTGAGCACAGAGCCAGGAGAAACCCCTGAGCATTGCTGGGTGTGACCCTAAAAGCAAAAACAAACAACAACAAAATGTTGGCAATTCAATACCAGGCCCCCGGCCCATCTGTCTTGCTGTAGCCACGGTGTGTCTGTCAGAGGCTGCCTGTGCCTCCAGAAGCGCTAAGGGTTGGGGCTTTTTTTAGGGGGGTTTCACTCCCAGCAATGCTCAGAGGTTCCTCCTGGCTCTGCACTCAGGAATTACTCCTGACAGTGCTTGGGGGACCCTATGGGATACCGAGGATCAAACCCAGGTCAGCCGCATGCAAGGCAAACGCCCTCTGCGCTGTACTAAAATGCTCTGGCCCCGAGCACGCAGGCGTTTTAACAAGCAGCTCAGGAGCCGCCGAGGCCCTGCGACAGGCCTGCAGAAGTTCCACGGGAGTATTTTCAGCATGAAGAAAACATGTATCCGACACTACTTTTGGAAGATTTTCCATCTTGGACGTTATGTGGGAAAACATTCTTCTCAGACAGTTCATCCATGCACTGGCAGGGGGCGTGGCTCAAGGCAAGCGGCCTCATGCCTCGGACGCGTGAGGCTCTGGCTTCCTCCCCGGTGCTGACAGCACGCCACAAAGGCAACACGAGTGGGTGTTCCTGGGACTTCCCTCGCCCAGGTCTCCTAGAGCGGACCCACACTAGCAGAAAGAGGATGAAAAAAAGCTCCCTCACGATGAGATGCTTCACCCAGTTACGGGAACTGTGCGCTCACGTAATCCCTCAAGGTCCAGCCGAGTGTGGGATACGCTTCTCAGCTGTGTCTGGTTTCCAACGCCAGCCCACATTTCTGACATGACGTGGGTGCAGGTGCGGATTGACCCAGGTTCTGGTTTCCAGCAGTTTGCTTTCCCGGGGGGGGGGGGGGGGGGCAGAGGTTGTTCCAGGACAGGCCGCTGTGGTGCGGACCTGAAGGCTGAGGACCAGCCTCTGAGCCTGTGGAGAGGGGGTCAGCTCGGTCCACCCTTCTGCGAGTGGCCTCGGGTCGGTTTGCCATTCCTCTGCAGAGCTAAAAATAAGCCGGGCGTGCGGACAGAAAGCACTGCCTTAGCTTCCAGGCAGGCGTTCCCCTGAAAACCGAGCTCGCTCTGTGCACGGAGAGTAGCCAAAGCCAGGCCGAGTGGCCCAGGCTACAGCGCCTGAAAGAACCTCAAGCTACAGAGGGGGGCTGTGGGGCGAGGCTGTGGGCACAGCGAGAGGCGCCACCAGCTTGCAGGCATTTGGGCACGAAGTCAGAGACTCGCTTACGCAGCTCCCCTCAGCCCGACTCACTGAACCTGTATTGGCTCGCTTGGGGGCCACAGCTGGCAGTGCTCAAGCTGAGTCCTGGATTCAGCCCAGCAAGCGCCTTCAGCCCTACTGAAAGTTCGAATCACGCACGGTGGTGAAACACATGCAACAAGTGCCTCTCGGGCAGCTTCCAACCGCCGTCTCTACGTGTGCGAACGTGGGTCCCGCCTGTAGGCCCTGGCATTCTCCCCTCCCCGAGTCCCATGTCGCCGGGCGCCAGGACCCGCACCGTGACACGGGGCCCAGAACCCTACTTGCAGTGTGACTGTGGCCGGACTCTGGGAGCACACAGTCTTTCTCCCTGAGACTGGTCACGGTGTAGCTGCGGTGTGGGTGTCTGTCCTCAGCGGGATGACGCCCCATCTATGTCCGAGTCCCTGTCTGGCCGCCGCAGGGCACAGGGCACTTTCACTCACACTGTTGCTGTGGGCGTGGGGTGAGCGGCTCTCTGGGTCGTTTCTAACGTGGGAGCTAGAAATCTGACTCAGGTTTAATTTCTGCACCGACTTCAATCGCTTGAGTTTAAATCTGATGCCCATTTGCCTGGGACCAATTCTGTCTCCTGTCACTGACAGCGGGAACTTTGTGCCAGGCCTGGGCGAGACTGGGAGGGCGGCTGCAAGACGCCATGGGGACCGGGCGCTGGGACCAGCACGTTTGCTCTGAAGAGAAGGACTGGCCTGGTTGCCCTCTGCTAACAGGTGAAAGGGTTGGTAGCTTCAAGTCCTTTCCCTACGTTTATTCCCACTCCGGTGTGAACGGGCCTGTCCTTTTGGAAAGGGCGCGCCAGGGCCCCGAGGCTCGCCCAGCAGTGGGCTGAGGTCCCTTCTGCACTTCTCAGAGGAGGAGGGAAGGGGGTCCCTGCGCAGAGGAGCCTGAGGTTAGGTCGTCCATGAGTCTCTGGTGGCCGAGAGAGCCCACACCTGGCTCCACATCTGGCTGTCCACTGTGACCTGCTCACCATGTTTCTCCCGGCGCTGCCCAGAGGCCAGGACGATAGTGCGTGAACCAGAATCTGATCCTTTTTGGCTGCTGGACGGTGGGTGGGAGCCACGTTGTGATGCCGGGCGAGCCCCTGCTCCTTGCAGTGCCCAGCTTGCCAGGTGCTCCAGGCTGCACGGTGGCCCAGGACACAGCAGGGGGTCATCAGCCAGCTGCCCACTGGGCGGAAGGGCCCAGCTTTGGATGGGGGCGTGCTCCCAGCTGCAGGAGTGGCTGCAGGCTGGGGTAGGCTCCTTCTCCGGCCTCCGTTTCAGGGCGGCTCACATCCCCTGCCCGCACGGATGCTGGTCCCGCTCCAGGAAACGCGCTGCAAGTGTGGAGCCTGCAGCCCCTCCATGGGGCGCCTAACGTGCAGGAAACTTCCCGGAGAAGCTGGGCTAGGTATCCCCTCACCCACAGGACAGAGGATTCTGAGGCCATCTCTACTCGCGGGGTCCTCAGAGCGAGGGCTGCACTTTTCTCGAGGGTACACGCTGGCTGTGATGTGGCAAGGGGGTGTCCAACCTCGTGGCCTGCAACAAAGCCTGTGCGCCAGCCCTCTGAGCTGTGTTCCTGGCCCTGCACTCGAGTTGGAAATGTCATATGCACCCACTTGTATGACACTTTCAGCATGGGACACTCACACTTCACAGCCTGTGGCCTGGGGTGACCAATAAACTGAGGTCACCAAGGAGGGGAGGGGCGGGGTGGCCAGGAGGCAAGAGTCAGGCCGGGACAGGGCAATGCCAGGGCCTGGGACACTTGGGCGCTGAGGACCAGAAACTGCATCAAAACCACAAACGATGCGGCTGGAAGCACGAGACCTCAACCGGAGCAATTAAGGCGTGAAAAAAATCAAAAAGCCCCTGAGGCTGGCTGGGTGGCTTGGAAGGTTCTGGTTTTATAGACCAGGGGGCTTTATAGATGCTCATCTGGACGCCTGGCCGTGTCCTGTGAAGTGTTCATCAAAGGTAGCCTGGCCCCGTGGGTGCCAGGAAGCGGCATAAACGGACGTTGATATGCATCAAATCGGAAATCAGGAGGGAGGGAGACAGACGTCTCTGGGTTCCTGGAGAAACCAAAGTCTGGTTTGTGAAAAAGAAATAACCAGGGGCCGGAATGACAGGACAGCAGGGAGGGCGCTTACCTTACACATGGCCAACCCGGGTTCCATCCCGCACCACACAGGGACCCCCAGGCACCACCAGGAGTGACCCCTGAGCAGAGCCGAGTGTGGCCCCCAAACCAAGCAAACAGTGCCCGGACGTGGCTCACAGGCTGCTGCACACGCAGGTTTGTTTACGTGTTTGCAAGCGGGTGTGCCAGGTTCCGGCCCAGCACTGCTGGGTGGGCCCCCTCCTCTGCCCCCCAAGTGTACACGGACTCTCCATAAGATGGAGGTTCGCTTTAGAATTCCCACTGCAGTTCACGGTTCCTTCAGAAGCTGAGCTCTGGGCCACAGGGCCTGATGTGAAGCCACTCGGCCGCGCAAGCACAGGTGGGCGCCCCGTGGCCCCCTCGCTCCCTGCCATACCTAAAGGAAACTTTCTGAGCGAGTGGTCACACGGGGCAGCCCGCGTTGTGCAGGTAAGATGAAAATATTTCAGAAACTTTAACTCTGTTTCAGAGCCAGGCACGTTGCAGCCGACCTACTGTAGGTGCTGGAAACACTGTGAGCACGAAGGGTAGAGGCACAACCACAACGTATGGGAGACGGATCTCACACCGCAGCGCGACACATATCTGATACTTAGAAATGCACGACTTGATGGGGCTGGGAGCGACAGCCCAGCGGGTAGGGCGTTTGCCTTGCACGCGGCTGGCCTGTGCCGGCCTGGGTTTGATCCTCGGCATCCCATATGGTCCCCCGAGCAGGCGGGTATCGTAGAGGCGTGGAGTAATTCCTGAGTGCAGAGCCAGGAGTAACCCCTGAGCATTGCCGGTGTGACCCAAAAAAGTAAAAAAAAAAAAAAAAGAAATGCACGACTAGTGTGAGTTATATCTTTATAGCACATCTTGAGATTTTTCAAGTTATCCTCAGAAACCTGACTGTATACTTTATTTTAACACATTTTGGGAACAGCTCTATTCAGCAGTATGACATTTTCATGCATCTTAATGTCTACACTCAATGCCCACAATGTATGACAGCAACACAGATTCACACTCACAGGAGAACACAATAATAGAACAAGGGTTAACACTGGGAGTTAGGCCCTAAATTACCATCGCCACCATCCGAGTGGCTCAGGCCACAGGGCTGCCCATCAGCCGTTCCTGTCGGAGGGCAATTAATCTCTTGAACCACTTCTCCTCAGCATCAGCTTTATCGACAAATAACTGGAAGAAAAAGGAGAAAAAAAGGAGAAAAAATTAACTGTCTGCTTTGATCGGATATCACACCCGCAGTGCTAAGGGCTGATTCCTGTCTCTGTGCTCAGGGATCATTCCTGCTGCAGATCAGGGGAACCATTTCTTTGGGGGGCATCACTTGTATCACTTGTCTTCCCGCTGTTCCTCAATTTGCTCAAGAGGGCACCAGTAACATCTCCTATGTCCTGTCTCGTGCTAGTGTAGCCCAAGGGCATCTGCTCACTTGAGGAACACAGAGAGCCTCAGACCATTCTTTTAGGTCATGGGAATGAGGTCTATAATTGTTACTGGTTTTTGGCATATCAAATACGACACGGGTAGCTTGCCAGGCTTTGCCATGTAGGTGGGATACTCTCAGTAGTAGGCTCTCGTCTCGTGCATTTACTGACGAACCACAATGGGTAGAGATCGGCTTTTCTCTTGGGTGGAGCTCTGACGAGCTGTGGAGTCTGGATGTTGAAAATGGAGGCCCTCATGGCGTGGGGGTTCCTTTGGCTTCTTCTAGTGCTATTGGGATGGCGGGCCAGGGCTAGAACCCGCCTTCCCTCCTGGATGCCTCATGATCAGCGGAGCACAGGGAGAGCTGGTAGCAGCTCTGCCCTGTGTATCTGTGATCCAGGGTCAGCCACATGCAAGACAAGCGCACTAATCACCATACTATCTCTCTGGCCTCACAAATCACTTTTTTTTTTCTTTTTGGGTAATACCCGGCAATGCTCAGGGGTTTCTCCTGGCTCTGCACTCAGGAATTACTCCTGGCGGTGCTCGGGGACCATATGGGATGCTGGGGATCGAACCTGGACCGGCATGGGCCGACCGTGCAAGGCAAACGCCCTACCCGCTGGGCTATCGATCCGGCCCCCATAAATCACTTTTATACATTTTCCAGCAAAGACTAAGTAAGTATAGCTAACATGGATGAGCTCTATCTCTCTTAATTTTTTTTTTTTTTTGGGGGGTGGCCACACCTGGTGATTCTCAGGCATTGCTTCTATCTCTGTGCTCAGGAATAACTCCTGGCTGGCGGTCATGGACTGAACCTGGGTTGGCCACGATCAAGGCCAGGGCCCTCCCTGCTGTATTATGCCCTGGCCCCTGGTGACCCCCTTAATGGAGACCATCTTTTTTGGAGTTCACAGTGCTCCGAGTTTTGAGGTTCAGGACTCATATTACGACCGCCAGTGAAAGGATTCATCCCGTGTGCGTCATGACCTCACGGCCGTCACTGCCCGAGCAACAAGGCTCCTCTGCAGACTGAGCGGGACGTGCAGCGACCAAGGCAGGAGCAGGTCCCTTGAGGGGCCTGACTCTCCTCTGCTCTTCCGCCTGCCTCAGGGACATCGGGAACTGGAACTGGACGCCAAGGTCACATCGGCTCCCATGGGGGACACGGCATGCAGGAACCCTCCTGCCCTCGGCTCTGGCACACGCCTGGGACTCACGTTGGGATGTGCCAGCGAGTTGTCGCTCCTGGTACTTGATGGAGGTCGGGATGCTGCTGGCGTCGGCTTCCTTCTCGCTGCTGGGCGGGTCTGCCGCCACCGTTGCTGCTCCGGCTGCCGTCACTGCAGGCCTCGCCTCGCTCGCTTCTGCCAACTGAACCACACAACACATGTGAGTGCCCGGCCCCGGCACGCGGCAGCTAGAATTCCTCCGGGCTTCACTTGACGGGTCCCTGAGAGGGACCGACCTCCGGACGGCCCCAGTTACTGAACGAGACATACTTAGCCCCAAAGCAAGCAAAGCAGGACAGAGACCCTGGGAAACGCACCTTAGGCATGGCACATTTTTCTCAGGACACAGGTACGAATGTCTGTCTGACATTACTGTCTCGCTGCAGTAACATCTCCCATCTTATTTACATATGCATTCATGGTGTGGCTGCTCCCAGACCTGAACTGCGGCCTGCTGCGCCCCCCCAGATAGGGACGTTTGACTTCCAGACCACGGAGGTGCCTCGGCATCTATGATTCAGCCAAACAAGCCTGCCAGTCTTTGGAGTATGGAAAGCATACTTCAAGTTTTCTGGAGAAATACAGGTTTTTCATGTGAAGACAAGATGCAGGGCTCACCGGCCACGGTCGGGCACAGCAGCTATTATTTAACACCGAGTAACTAAAAATGGTGAGAACCATCCATGGCCTTGGCTGAGGTTGGGTGTTGCTATGGGGGGCTACGGCTGGGAGTGCTGCCACCTGCTGGCTTGGCTTAGAAGCACACGTTCCACAAGGCTCGTCCGACGCCATGGAGTGACCAACAGGTGGTCAGCTTCCTGGGGACAGCCTTGAGCACACGCTTCTCCTGGGGCCCTGAGGCTGGCAACACAGCAGCGCTTCCAGACTCTCCCCACTCGGGCGAGACCCTGGCCCCAGAGTTGAGCCATTCCGTCAGTCTGGCCCAACTCGTCAGGGGACAACAGTCTGTCCCTTAACACGTCAGCGTGTTAAGGGACAGCACATTTCGCATCACAACTCCTTGGAGGCATTACCACAGCCAAGGGAGGATGCCAACGGGGGTGGTTGGACCCATGGCGACCCACTCTCTGCCGTATGAGCTGTGGTGGCCGGAGACAGGCAGGTCCCTCTACCCTGGCAGGGGTCTGCCTGCCTCGGGTCCTCTTGTGTCTCCCGCACGTGGATGCAGTGTCCACTGTGCGCTACGTCGTCTGGTCAGTGATCAGCTCCCTGCGTCCTGGCTGCCGCCTGCAGACACGCCCCCTCGCTGGCGCAGTGGCCCCGTTTAAGGCTGCTGTTGCGTGTGGTGGCTTGTCCACTACCACCCTGCGCCCCAAAACAGTCTGTGCTGGAGACTCTGACTTGGGGCCATCCAATACCGTCCCAGGAGACATCCGTGAGCGGATGGAGCTTGCGAGGGCCGGCTCAGCTCCCGTCACAGGTGGACATGTGGTCTCCAAGCTGGAGCCTGGGCAGGACTGGGCAGCGTCCAGGGCCCTCGGCTGCCTCTGTGTTCAGCAGGGACACTGGGCTATGGCGCCGAACCCAGCGGGCGCCTATCTGGGCAGTTTGAATTCTGGAAGTTGCAGAGCTTTTCTCCGGGTGGGGCACACCCAGAGTGCTCAGACGAGCCTGGATCCTTCCAACATTCTGTTTTTTTCCTAAGCGGGGTGAGGATGTCACCATCATTTCATCTCGTTTGCTTCAGGCTCTAATAGTTGTGCTGAGACCAGCTCGGTCCCAGGTGGGCAGCAGGCGGGGGGACAGGGCGAGAGTTCAGACCTGCGGGGTTTCCTTCACCGCCACAAGAGCTGGCCCCTTCTCAGAAGCTGGCCCTCAGGAGGGCCCAACCGCATCACAGGCTCCCGACCCCAGACAGGGTGGCGGTGACCAGTGGCTCGCTTCTGCGGGAACATGGCATGTTTTCTAGCCCGCTTTCTTCCCTGTTGCTCGCGACACGGCAGAAACCTCGCCAGCTCCTGGTGTCCAAGGAGCGTCTGGTTTTGAGCTGTGGATCCTCCTGGGAGATGTTTCCTCACACAGGGTGGTGAAGGTCCCTCCCGGATGAGACACGCCAGGTGAGAGAAGCTGAGCTCAGCACTGAAAGCCAAGGCCACAGGCAGTGGCCATTGAGACACTCTGGAACCTACGCTATGCCGCATGGGTGACAGAGGGAGGGACACGTGTCTCTGCGGCAGCAGGAAGCCGTGACCGAGGGCTGCTCGGGTCTGAGGGAAGCTGCTCCTGCACCAGCCAGTGACCCTGAGACTAGTAATGTGGAGGGAAACGCTCCGTAGGACCTTTCTAGGTGTGGTGAGGTAAAAGCAGTTTGAACTCGGGAAGTCGCACAGCTTCGCTCTGGGTGGGGCGCCCAGCCGAAGCTCAGAGATGGTGCTGGGGCGGCCACGCCGCAGAGCCGGGCTCCTGACAGATTTACTGTCTGTTTTGGGTCACACCTGGGGATGCTCAGGGGTTCCTCCTGGCTCTGCACTCAGAAATTGCTCCTGGCGGTGCTCGGGGACACAGGGATGCCAGGGATGAAACCTAGGTTGGTTGTGAGCAAAGCAAGCGCCTTCCCCGCTGTACTATCACTCCACCCCATTCTATGCAGATTTTTGAACGTACACATTAAAAAAAAAAAATCGCCTGAAACGATTTCAAGGATTCTGTCAGCATGAACTGTGTCGCACAGAGACACAGAGCACAGAGCCTAGGGGGAAAGAAGGGACAGACAGAGCACGAGGGTCACTCCTGGCTTGGCTCAGGGGACTGTGCTGGGGCTGACCAACCTGTGGAGTGGCTGGACAGGCAGAAGCTGCTCTTAAGGTCAAGAGAAAACTACAAGCATGTAACCCCTGCAAACATGCCAGTACTCTGCTACCCGACATCAAAGGGGAACGAGCGCCTACTACATCCGTACTCGCTCCCGCTCACGGGAGTCTGCAAGCATGTGAACCTACTAACATGCCCATACTCTGCTACCCGACATCAACGGGAGTCTGCAAGCATGTGACACCTACTAACATGCCAGTACTCTGCTGCCCGACATCAACGGGGAGTCTGCAAGCATGTGGCACCTACTAACATGCCAGTACTCTGCTCCCTGACATCAAAGGGGAGTCTGCAAGCATGTGACACCTACTAACATGCCAGTACTCTGACTACTGACCATCAGTGAATGAAATGAATGACTCATTCATTCACTGGGGTGATTATAGCGCCACCTTGCATGGTTACCGACAGAGAGTAAGTGGACATTATAATTCCCCATTATATGTGTATTATTAAAGGATGTGTGTATGTCTTGTTTGTGATTTTTTGGGTTACACCCTGGTTCTCTGCTCAGGGATCACTTGTGGCAGGGTTGACCCTGGAGGCCAGCTGCAACAAGGCCAGGAGCGGTCCTCTGGGCCGTCTAGCCAGCCCACCCCACATTACATGGCAGAATGTCCTTCCCCATTAAGGCCCAGGGTCCTTGGAAGAAGCCCTGGTGAGGATGGAAAGACATAAAATATTCAGGAGAGGCAAGTGCCAGTCAAAGAGCCTTTTACTGAGCTGAGGGAGTGCTGCCTGCCTGGCCGGCGGGCGTGACCCCCTCCCCATCTCTCAAGTTCCTTATTTTTAAAGCCTTTCCCAAGTTCTCCCTACTGGCGCCTGCCCCAAAGGCTGCGCACAGCTGAGCAGAAACTGCCCCTACGGTGTGTGCCACCACCACAGCCCCCGTGGACTCACACCCAGATTTCTCAGTTTTTAAACGATCAGCAGCCGAGTCTCGGGCGGTGGATCTGGGTGAGCTGCAGTCACTCAGCGCCGGCTGCCTCCCCTGGGGGCGGAATTATATTCCCTGGATCTCGGGAGCTGCGGCCCAGCATGCTCGGTGGCACCAGGCCAGCACTTACCTTTTTGACTTCCTTACTGGATCTGAACGTCTGCTGCACAAAGGAGTCGCTTTCAATGGCTTCAATCTCTTTCACTCTCTTCACCTGCGCCACCAGGGTGGTTTGGTCTGAAAGGGAGAGAAGCACGTCACTAACAGCTCGGGGCGGCCGTGAGTGACACCCCTCTCTGGGCGGCCTCCACGGAGAAATCCAAGCCGATGAAAAGACTCTTGGGTTTAAAAAGAAGCATGGGAAGCTTCCTCTTCCCTCCCCGAGAGCCACAAAAATCACATTCTGAGACCCTCAGCCACAGTCGGAAACACCGCTGGGGAAATCCTGCCGATTGATTGGAGCTGTGCTGGCCTGATTTGGTGGGACGGCGCCAGGGCGTTTCCTGAAAGCGTTTTATCATGAAGACTCTGAGAGAAGGGAGAGCACGTGCGCGGCCCTGCCTCCCTCCCGGTCCAACAGCCTCTGGCATTCCCGCTGCTGCGGGAAGCCTGGATTCACTTCCTTGGGTGCAGTATTTAAAAGGAAATTCCAGATACCGCAGCAGGCGCTGCCTCTGACTCCCAGCAGGTGCAGGAAGGGGGTGAAAGCCAGAGACAGGAAGAGGGCAGGGCAGCGGCTTCACTAGCCTCATACACGCCGTCACCATCCTACTAGGGGAGATGGGGACCCCAACCGGTGGGGACCCCAGCAGGGTGACTGTTGGCCGCCCAGGCTGTGAGGGGCTGAGGAGACAGCCCTGCTTGTCCCTGTGGTTCCGGCCATCACCTAGACCCCCCAGTGTGTTGGCCTGGGGGCTTCCAACGCTGCACCCGGCAGTGCTGAGGGGACCCAGTGATGTCAGGGGCAGACCCAGGGCTGGCTGTGGGCAAAGCCTGCGGCGTTTGTGCGTATGGAGGCTCACCTGTTGCTGCTACACTGTCCTAAGTTTCTTAAAGTGGAGGGACAGAAAATACATATTCTTCGAAGGGGCAAAAGGATGAGTTCATTCTGACATCACTAGCCTACTAGCCAACTCAAAGATGGCGGCTTCCTCTAGTTCAAGTCTTTTCCTTCCTATGAAAGTCTCGGGCCTTAACGAGTTGATCAAGATGACTTATTTGTGTCCTAACTCACGAGCTGAGTGTGTATTAGTTTTAAAAAATGAGACAAGCATTTCTGTTAGCAACAGATGAATCAATACTGCCTGAAATTTCTTTCTAGTCCTCGATCTTAGGGTTTGCCCCACTGCTGAACGCACACCAGCTCGCCCCAAGTCACGCGGACTAACTCTCCATGGCATCTGGCCCGGCTTGAACTTGGGCACTTTTGCTTCGGTTGATTTTTGACTTTTAGCACTTGCTTTGTTTTGTTGCCTCTGTGGCTCATGTTTGTTTTTTTAATTGCCCAAAAACACATGTTTTTTGTAGTCAAAACTTGAACTAACACCATTCCAGAGACCCGTGTTTTTGCTCCCTTCTTTCTCCCAAGTCCTTTTCCCTACCCACGGGGCATCGTTTTTGAAGTCAGGTTATTTTTCATTCACTTCTGAAAGCATGCGGCTGCGCCTCGCCTGCTGCCGCAGGTCTACGCACGACACGTCCCGCCGCGTTCCCTTCTTCCCCCCCACAGCTCAGTCCTCTTGGCACGCCACAGCTGTAAGGCTCAGCTCTGCTCCTTCCCGCCCTGCCCCTCCTCGGGCTCCTTCCGGTTCACAGCTGGAATCCATTCTACGGTTTGATGCTACTTCCCCACCTGATCCTGCTCTCAGTCATTTGAGTGACCGGAGCCCTGTGCTGTTACATTTGGTGCGTTAATAAACTGTCACAGTGTTGTGTGTCTGTGTCTTTTCATATTCATGCTCCCCCACGGCCCTCTCCCAAGCTATGCAGCCTGGGGTCAGTCCTCTGCAGCGGAAACACTGAACACGCGTGAGCAGGAGCCATTGTGTGCTCAGCTGTCAACCCAGGCACGTGGGAACTCAGAGCTGAGGATGGAAGGGCTGGATTCTAAGGAAACTGGCTTGGAAGAAGGTAAATTATATCAGGGTAATTCTTACCGCCCAGATCTAAGCCGGAAAGGGTGTCACAGGAATGACGGAGATGCTTGGTTCATAAGTCAAATGAAAAAGGGGGGGGGGGGAGGGGGTTTTTTTGGGGGGGGGTGGGGGGGGGGGGGGGGGGGGGGGGTTTTTTTTTCTCCCCCACACATTTAAAAAGAAAAAAAAGAAAAAGATCAATGTACTATTAGAAAGCGAAAACAAGTCTCAACGTTAGGCCAACATCACTGTGAGCGGCATGTTCTGCAGGCTCTTATGGCTGTGACCTGTCTTCTCCTGGGGGTTCGCTTCTTGCGCCCCCCAGGGCCAGCGCCTTGCTCTCTCGAGGAAACCGTCCCACTTGCCTTCGAATAAAGGTTCCTCTGGGCCTCGGCCACGCAATGCACTAATTACACACAGAGCAAAAGGCGGCTCCTCGCTGATTCGTCAGCATTAGCATTCCACACCAGTGGCTAATACTTTTATTAGTACGTGTATGTCAGCCCCAATATAGCAGAGGAAAAGCGTAACAGAACACTGTTCCACGTGATCTGGCTTTAACGTCTTCATGTGCAGACCTGGGAAAACATTAACGGAGTAACTCTGCCTTTTCTTGGTCTGCAGCACTGCGACTTGCAACAGTCCCGGCAGCGCTGGGCAAGTGTCCACGATGTCCACCGATGTCCACGCTGCTGCCTCAGTGTCCTCCCGCACCCTGCCCTTTGCCCGTGGAAACTCAGTCCCGTTGACCAGCCCTCCGGGTCGGCTGTCTCAGCTCAGCTGCTATTCCCACACCATGCTGCTTCACACCGTGTGCAGGCAGGGAGCTCACTCTGCGCCTGTCCCGCCTCCTGCTCACCTCACCCATGCGGAGCCTGTCCCGCTCCTGCTAATAACCCACCGGGGCCTCTCCAGATCCACCTACGTGGTGGCAAATGGCAGTTTTGTTTTTACTATAGCTGGGTAGTTTCCTTTGGAACACACACACACGTCTGAGGTGCCCTACATAAACTAATATAAAATCGGGTTTTGCTGTAATTATTTAAATGTACTAAAATTTGATACCAGTTTTAAGACAGGGAATAATGTGAACTAAAAGTTTTTTTTTTTTTTTTTTGCTTTTTTTGGTTCACACCCGGCAATGCTCAGGGGTTTCTCCTGGCTCTGCATTCAGGAATTACTCCTGGTGGTGCTTGGGGGACCATATGTGATGCCGGGATCGAACCAGGGCATGGTTCGCATGGGCTGGCCGCGTGCAAGGCAAACGCCCTACCCGCTGGACTATCGCCTCCGGCCCCTAAACGTTATTTTTTATAGGCTGGAGAAACAGCTCAAGCCCCGGACACGATCCCTAGAACTTCAAGGGCACCCCTGGGAAGGAGGCAGGGCTCTGAGTCGGGACAGCCCCCCCCAGCACCACGAGGTCTGGCCCCAAATCCAAACCCAGAACAAGAAGTACTCAATCTTCTTTTAAGACATGAGGACACGGCACACATGTGACATAAAGATGACGGGGCCAAAGGCAGACTTTTCATTTGAAAGACCAAATTCTAATTTGCAGATTAGAAACAAACCCATCTCCCTGGACGCTGGCGGCAATGCTAGGCTGGCGGCAGCAGAGGGCGCTGTCACCCAAGCTGTGATCACTGTCACGGAGAAACAGCACCAGAGGGAACTAGGGGAAATTTCGTCTTCCAGGGATTCCTCCTGAATGTCAGTATTTTAGGAATCTTTTTTTTTGAGGGCTGGGGGAGGTCTTATTTCCTAATGAAACTACTATACAGACATATAACACATGACTAATAGTGGGTGTCTCACAGACCACAAAGACTGGCACTTCAACAAGGAAATCAGCCAGCAACCAACCAAGCTGTAAAGACAATAAAAACTGTGGAAGAAATTAAAGAAAAAGAAAAAAACCCTTCGTGGGGCTGGAGCAACAGCACAGCGGGGGGGGGGGGGCACTTGTCAGCGGGGAGGGCGCTTGTTCTGCATTACAGCAAACCTGGGTTCCATTCCCAGCATCCCATATGGTCCCTGAGCACAGCCCGGAGTACTTCCTGAGCGCAGAGCCAGAAGGAACCCCTGAGCATTGCCGGGTGTGACCCCCAAAAAAAGCCCCCAAACCAAAAAAGAACCCTTCCAAATATTATTGGAAATCAAAAATACTTGAAATAGTCTCACGAACACAGGCTTTAACACAACCACAAAGAAGTTTGTTGCTAAGAGCACCCAAAACATGGAAAATCCATCAGGCCTGGCCTCAGTACTGTTTAGTCCCATAGGTACCCTGGGCCACATTTCCAGAACTGACACCCTCAAAGGAAAGAAATTTTTTTTTTTTTTTTTTTTGGGTCACACCCGGCGATGCTCAGGGGTTACTCCTGGCTCTGCACTCAGGAATTACTTCTGGTGGTGCTCGGGGAGGACCATATGGGATGCTGGGGATCAAACCCGGCCAACACAGGTAGGCAGTGTGCAAGGAGAACGCCCCACCCGCTGGGCTATCGCTCCGGCCCCCAGGAAAGAAAATTCTTAGGCCAAAAGGGGCCACAATGGAAAACCCCCCTTTTTTTTTTGCATTTTTGGGTCACAGCTGGAGATGCTCAGGGGTTCTTCCTGGCTCAGCACTTAGGAATTACTCCTGGTGGTGTGCGGGGGTCAAACCCGGGTGTGCCGTGGTGCAAGGCAAACACCCTCCTTACTGTGCTACTGCTTTGGCTCGGCCTTCCAGAAACTTCTGGACGGAACCAGACTACAGGCTCCAGTGAGACAGGCCTGTCTGTCCAGTGTCCGCGTCCATGTGGAATGGCCAACACCTGGAGCCACCAAGCACTGACCTGGTCTCACAGTCACAAGCCTCCGGGATGGCTGCAGTGACCAGTCACCGCCCAGCGCCCCCCCCCATCCCGAGCTGCCTTTCCGGACTCCTCGGTCCCTCAGGGCTGGTCACCACACGGGGAGGGGCTCCCCTGCGACCGTCCCCTGGCCAGCGACCCTTTTTCCCAGCGGCTCTCCCTGCCTGTGGAGGCACAGAAAGGGCACAGACGAATGGGACCTGCAGGGGACGCTAGCCCGGAACAGACAAACAGCAGGGCTCCGGGAACGCGGGGCTGGGCACAGGCTCTGGCACCACCGAACCAGTCAGAACCGGTCAAACACAGTGCAGGAGGCGAGGCCACCACGCTGGCCCCAAGCACCAAGTCAGTGTTTAGGAAGAGGAGTTGCTTGCCCCCAAGAAATGCCACGTAACAGCCACCATCTGTGGGGTGGGGGGTGCCCCCACATGGGAGCTGGCACCCACCTGCCCACGGTTGGGCTCATGGCCCAGGGAGCCTCATAGTCCGAGGGGGAAAGCCAGGCTGGTGGGCTCAAGCTAGGCTGGCTGCCCTCTCCAACCTAGCCAGGGCGTCCCTGCACTGAGTGGCCCTCAGAGGCCTGGGGACGCCATGGAGACAGTGGTCTGGCACCTGCCCCTGAGCCTCTGGCAGAGTGGTGGGAAGGGGGCTCGTCTTCGGCATTGGGGAGTCGGGTAAGGCATCAGACTAGACTGTCCATGGCTGGAAGGCCACGGGTACCGATGTCCACGGAGACACCGCACAAAGCCCTGCCTGGACAGTGGCCGCAGGCTCCCCTGTCCCAGCTCCTGAGAGTGCGCCATAGCTCTGACCCCGACAGACATGAGGGTGCTCACGGCGGGCACCTTCCGCTTCACAGGACGCAGAGGCCAAGAAGTGGCGTCAGGCCCATGGCTGTGGAGGGCAGCCATGGCCCCCTTCCCGTCAGGCACAGTCCGTGCCACAGCTGTTGAGCTGCAAGCTTTCGTTCATCCTCAGGGGGTCGGAGAGTGGTACAACGGGTTAGGCGCTTGCCAGGAGTAAGCCCTGAGCACAGCCGGTGTGAACCAAGAAAACGAAACAAAGTCAGAGACTCTATTTGCTGGTGTTGTTGCTGGTGTTGCTCTTCTCAGGGTGGTGAGTGAGGCACAGTGTCCTGTGTGGACACGAGGGCCTCATTGCTCACGCTCCTTCCTCCCCTGGACAACACTTGAGAGTGGATCCCACACTTCAGAAAACTTCCAAAGGAAGAAATCTCACACTGGGACATCTTTATCAAAGACTTCATAAATGATGTTCTAGGGACCGGAGAGATGGCAGCATGGAGCCGCGACTGGGCCCGGTTCCATCCACGGCACTAGATCAGGTCCCCTGACCACTCCAGCAGCGACTCCTGAGTGCAGAGCCAGGAGTAATGCCTGAGCACCGCTGCTGTGCCCAACACCAACACAACAAGCAAGCGAAGGCTCTAGCTTTCTAGAACCTGGCATTCTTCCACCACCGCCAGGAAAAGGGTCAGTGTAAGAAACCACTCAGGGCTAGTCTTGATTTGTTGTGCAGCAAGTAGTGTTAGAGAAAACAGGCAGTTCCTGGTGGAGAGCTCCCTGATGCACAGCAGATGCCTCGGGGAACCGAGTCCCTCTCAGAGTGGGAAGAACAATTCCAGGGCAGCCAAGGCTCCAGGGAGTGTTCCACATGCGAATGGGGGAGGAGAGCAGGGACCTGTTCTGGGAACGGTAGACTACTAGGGAGAGCAGACTCCGAAGGTGCTGCCTGCTGTCTGTTTTAATTCTAGAACTCTCCTCGACTAATTAAAATTCTGTCGGTGGAAGCACTGAGTATTCCTCAGGAATTCTGTGGCCTGCCAGCTGTCTCCACACCAGAAGCACACACAGCTTCCTGTCAGCCATATCCCACCAGAACCACACACAGCTCCCTCCCTGTCAGCCATCTCCACACCCAGTACCACACACAGTTGCCTCCTTGTCAGCTCTCTCCAAACCAGAACCACACAGGGCTCCCTCCCGTTAGCCGTCTCCACACCCAGAACCACACAGTTCCCTACCTGTAAGCTGTCTCCACATGAGAATCACACTGTGTGTCAGCCGTCTCCCTACCCAGTGTCACATACAGTTTCCTGCCTGTCAGTGGTTTCCACACCGAGAAGCTCACAGTTCCCTGTCAACCATTTCCACACCCAGAAGCATACAGTTCCCTCCCTGTCAGCTATCGCCACACCAGAACCACACAGAGCTCTCTGCCTGTCAGCCATTTCCACACCAGAACTACACAGTTCTCTGTCAGCTGTTTCCACACTAGAACCACACAGTTCACTGCTTGTCAGCCGACTCCACACCAGAACCACACAGCTCCCAGTTCCCTGTCTGTCAGCTGTCTCCACACCTAGTACCACACAGTTCCCTCTCTGTCAGCTGTCTCCACACCAGAACCACACACAGCTCCCTGTCAGTCAGCCTTCTTCACTCCAGAACTACACACAGTTCCCTGCTTGTCAGCCGACTCCACACCAGACCCACACAGCTCCCAGTTCCCTGTCTGTCAGCTGTCTCCACACCTAGTACCACACACAGCTCCCTCCCTGTCAGCTGTCTCCGCACCTAGAACCACACACAGCTCCCTCCCTGTCAGCCGCTCTCCACACCAGAACACACCCAGTTCTCTGCCTGTCAGCGGTGCCGGCGCAGACGTCGCGCGGCCTCACCGCATTTGTCACCGTGGCTAATATCAGAGACGCGGTGCTTTTTTTTCTTAGCACACAAAAGCAAGATATGTAATTCAATGCTCAATTTACCCTTGTCTCGCAGGGAGATTTTTTCCCGCTAATTGATAGAAATTAAGCCATTAATCAAGCCACTAGCCATCGTTCAAACCGGAGAAGATGAATACAAACTTTCCTCATAACCGCCTTCCCCATTTTTAGTGTTCATTAGCATTAATTTTTAATGCAATTATGCTATTCTTTTACGCTGAGCTCATAAATTACTGCTCTTTTGTTGCTGGCTGGCCTTGTAAAATCCAAACTAATGCTTTGTGCTCGGATCCTAAAGGCAATTACTAGGTTCTTCTATCTTTTGTATCTTTGCATCGCCAATAACCTTTATAGAACGAACACCCATGACTAAGTATGCCCGTTTTTTAAAATGCGCCTATATAAATCTCTGTGAACATTTAAATGTGGTCAGATGTATCTACAGCCAGCACAAATATAAATCTATATACACATAACACATGCATTACAAAACACAGATGTTAATACAAAAATAAGGTCTCACAAATTCGTACTGTAGTTTAGGTTCAATTATAAAGACATCATTATGGCCTGATAAAAATGCAATACATCATTCTATTAAAGTTAAATTTTTTATAATGAATTAGAGAAAGAAAACTGGCATATTAATAATCTATCACAAACATCTGTTATGGTCCAACAACTACTGGAAATGAAAGAATCAAGATGGACTATCACAATTCTTGGCTCTTTACCTAGGGGCTATTGTTTTATGTTCAAATCCCTATTTAAAAAATGTACTGAAATCTGAAAATTAATGAGATGGAAATAGAGATTACTGAAAAATTACAGACACTACTAATCCAAGCGTGAGTTTAGAAGGTAGATAATAAGTCCAGAAACTTGTAGTTTGCAAAAACAACAAATGGGTTTTTTAGAGGAAGACAGTAAAAGGCAGCTAGATTTTTTCCCCCTAAAAGCAACTACTGAACCCACAGTCCACACATACGCTTCGCCATGATGCTAGGGAAGGGGGGAAAACACCAACGTGCCCCTTAGACCGCAGACATCAGGGAAACTCACTCCTGGTTCAGAGGGGGCTGGAATCCTTCAGCTCTTTTTGTCACCCCAGGAGGGCCCTGGGTTCTGTCTGCAGTGGTCACGCTCATGTCCACTGGCTGCAGTGATGGAAATGCAGCACTGGGGGTTAGGGGAAATCCTCGCCCTGTGCAGTGGCCCCACCCCAGGGACGGCCAGGGCGCAGGCTGAGGGCAGGAACTGGGCCTGCCGCCCGACCGCTGATTTCTGACGACAAAGACCAGTTTTCATTTCCCCTGGTCTCTCCCCGCTGAGATTCATCTTTCCTAGGACATGGGTGGGAAGCAGTGGAGGCTTCATTCTGCATGACTGTGGCACTCTGAACAGGGGACCCCCGGCCTCGGCAAGGAGACCGAGTCTACCTGGGGGTCCAAGCTGTCAGCATCACACTGTGAGTGTCAACACCTCTTCTTAAACGTGTTTGTGTGCCTGGGTTTAGGAGCTTAGCAAAAGTCTGTGGCTCCAAAGGCTTAGCTTTCCCCAAACACAATGATAAAAGGGAAAACAAAGCTGGGTGCAGAGAAAGGCGTTGGAACCAGTTCAGTAAGAAGGTCCCTAGGCTCTACGCAGTGGGTGCGAGTTGAGGGGCTGGAGATTTCTGCTTGGACGTGATGCCTTTTCGCCTTCTCAGACCCCTGGGATCTGAAATTCTCACTGAGGTGCTCTGAGCTGACTGCGCAACCGGCAAGCAGAGATATCCGCTAGGCTGACAAAGTACTTTTGCACTTGGTACCTCACTTAATCTCTAGGCACTATTTTTGGGGGGTAAGAAATAATGCTTCAATTTTTCAAAGCATGGTTCGATGGTCTCCAAGTTCAAGAGACACCCCAGGGGCAAAGGGGGCACGAGCGAGTCTTTGCTCCTCGACGCCTATGGGCTCCCCCCGCACCAGCTGGCGGCCTCCGAAGTGGCGGATAACCCCACACGGCCAGTCCTTGCCTCCCCTAGGCTCACGTGCCACATGTCCAGACAACGGGGATCTTCTGAGCATCAAGGAGGCGGACGGCACATTTCTTTTCTTTTTGGGTCACACCCAGCGATGCTCAGTTATTCCTGGCTCTGCACTCAGGAATGACTCCTGGCGGTGCTGGGGGGGGCCCCTATGGGATGCCGAGGATTGAACCCTGGTCAGCCGCATGCTAGGCAAATGCCCTTCCACTGTACTATCATTCCGGCCCTTTCCTTTTCTTAAAAGCAGAGTATTTGGCTGTAATGCCGACAAGTGCAACCCACAACATGACCACATTTCAAGAAATTACACAATATTTCAACTTTCTTTTGAAACTTAGTTTGGTACAATACTGCGCCGTTTGGAACACATCTTTCGGTGAGTTTTGACAAATACATAACTTTCTAGGAGGATTATCACAGAGAAACTTCATCCAAACTTCATTCAAATTTCAGCACCTGTCATTCTGGTTTCCTGGGTCCGCCCCAGACACAAGCTCAGGTCGGCTTCCTCCAAGTGTTTCCTGTCACACACTCCGTTACGACTCAGGGTGCCTGTCCTTTACTCAGAGTGCATGTATCCACACGTCTATTTCTCTATACATGGTCTAACCCACTGGGGCTCAGGGCCTTCCCGGTTCTGTGCCCAGAGATCATGCCCGATGGGCTTTGGGGACCATGTGGGGTACTGGGGATCAAACCTATGTTGTCTGTGTCCAAGGCAAGTGCTTTCCCTCACTGTGCTAGCTCCAGCCTGTAATTTTTGTGTTAATGTCTTGCAAAGAATCAAAGGTTTCAATTTTGTAAAATCACCTTATCTTACAAATGCTTAGTGCTTTGCGTGTCTATCAAAAGAAATGCTTCCTTTCTGAATGCTGCAAAGATTTTCTCTACATTTTCTTCTAGATGTATCATAGTTCTGTCTTTATTTTTAGGCCTATAATACATTTCAACCTAATCCACAGATACAGTGAGAAAGGTCAGTGTTTATTTTCCCCACCAAGGCAGCCAGTTTCTAAGGACTGCTTGTTGCTGGGACGTTCCCTTCCCATTGAGTTGGCCGGTTATTTTGCTGAAAATTAACTGGCTGCATCTGTGTCTATGCTTTCAGTGAAACACAATCTTGATTACGGAGCTTTGTAGTCAGTCTTTCAATCATATCTGTAAATCACCTGACCTTGCATTATTTACATTCTGTGTATGACTGAATACAGTAGAAACTGTCCCTAAAACAATGCTGAACTTTGGCACAAGGGGGCAAAGTGCAACACATAATGAAACTTAATTTGGGAACAAGTTGAAATTCCAAAGATGAGATAAATTAGATATTCTCCAAATACTAGTTTGTCAAGTATCACTTAATAGGAGAAAACAGGACAGTTGCCAATTATTTACATCAACTTAAAAAACAGTTCTGGGTAACTGATCAAATTGTAAAATGTAACAGATACAAACCTAGCACCAATTAAGTGTTTCATCTCTAATGGGAAGAGTTTTCTTTTAAAAATGAAGGTTGTTGGATCATGGACTCAGAAGAAGATGCCGAGAAATCAGAAGGGAATGAATGAGAGGGAGAGAGAGGCAGAGTTCAGGGGCGAAACCAAGGGGGAGCGTCTGTTCAGTCTCAGCTGCTTGGGGAGAGTCGCCCAGGTGCGAGCAATGGCTGTGCTGGGGGCCCCAGGCCAGAGGGGCTGAGACTGACCAGCTCTCACTGGAGGGAACCTGTGTCCCATTGGCCCACATGCCATTTCCCTTTCCTTTCTCCCTCTTAGTTTGGGAGGGTGGATCGCACCCGGCAGTGCTCAGGGCCTCACTCCTGGCTCTGTGCTCAGGGCTGACTCCTGGCTCTGGCTCAGGGCCGATTCCTGGCTCTGTGCTCAGGGCTGACTCCTGGCTCTGTGCTCAGGGCCGACTCCTGGCTCTGTGCTCAGGGCTGACTCCTGGCTCTTTGCTCAGGGCTACTCCTGGCTCTGTGCTCAGGGCTGACTCCTGGCTCTGTGCTCAGGGCCGACTCCTGGCTCTGTGTTCAGGGCTGACTCCTGGCTCTGTGCTCAGGGATGACTCCTGGCTCTGTGCTCAGGGCTCACTCCTGGCTCTGTGCTCAGGGCTCACTCCTGGCTCTGTGCTCAGGGCTGACTCCTGGCCCTGTGCTCAGGGTTGACTCCTGGCTCTGTGCCAGGGTTGACTCCTGGCTCTGTGCTCAGGGCTACTCCTGGCTCTGTGCTCAGGGCTGACTCCTGGCTCTGTGCTCAGGGCGACTCCCTGGCTCTGTGCTCAGGGTTGACTCCTGGCTCTGTGCTCAGGGCTGACTCCTGGTGGTGCTCAGGGACTTTCTGTGGTGCTGGCAGAGAAGCCGGCTCTGCTGAATGCAAGGCAAACGTCCTACCTGCTCTACTCTCTCTCTAGTCCTGTCTGGCCATTTCCCTGACCTTTAAGTATATGTCATATGCTACTTAGT
>JAJIBD010016103.1:0-47139 GCA_021461705.1 Cryptotis parvus | reverse complement strand
TATTTGATATGCCAAAACCAGTAACAATTATAGATCTCATTCCCATGACCTAAAGGAATGGTTTGAGGCTCTTTGTGTTCCTGGAGTGAGCAGATGCCCTTGGACTACACTTGCTTGTGTCAGGATGTATGAAGATGTTACTGGTGCCCGCTCGAGCAAATCAATGAACAACGGGAAGACAAGTGATACAAGTGGTTATGGTATTCCTCTCACTGAACAGACCTTCTTCTATAAAAGTTCTAGAAAAATGAAAATGTTCTCTATGTTGTAATATCTTGGTTTCTGGGACTTGATTTTTTGGATATATAGGAGTTATTTAAATATGTTTTATGAGCGTGATGGTACCAGTCACAGTTTGGGATTTTTTTTGGTTTGGAGTCAGATATTTACAATTTCAATTGATGACTTTATGCTAATCCATATATCCCTGGTTCTATACAAATTAATACAAAACACTTCCCCCCCCCATGAGTATCTGTCATACCTGGCGTCTTACAGCAGACATGTGTCTAGGATGTTAGATAGTACAGGGATTAAGTTGGCACTTGCCTTGCATGCAGGCAACCAAGATTCAGTCTCTGGTGCTATATATGGTTGCCTGAGTGCTGCCAAGAGTGATCCCTGAGCACAGAGCCAGGGGTAACCATGACTGTCCCAATCCCCTACCTCTACACACCAAAGAAAGAGAAATGTCTGTCTCTGCCATTGTTTCTACTTCATATTTTGATGTAATATGGAAATAGGAGAATAAGAGCTATGCACTAAATTACTATGAAAATGGGCTTGTCTTCCCACACCACTCTGGATAAGTCTCTGGATAAGTAATTCTTTGTACATTTTTCTTGTCACTCTTGGTTCAAGAAGTGGTTGATTTTTGATTTCTGGGAAAATTCAAGCTAGTGAAAATCTGAGTTGGTAGTGTTTGTTTTTATGAGTATGTAAAGGAAAAATTTTAGCAGATGTTCCTAGAGAAAGAGCTAAAAGGGAACAATAATGAGCTGCTATCTTTTTACTTCCTAATTTTTAGTTACAACCAGAAGAGAAGAGAGGCTACATGAGCAGAGAAAACTGGACAAGAAATGTAATGCACTCTTAAAGTTAAGAGGTTAGAGCTGGAAATATATACTTGAAAGTGACTAAGACATAGCTGGCAAGTTTAAAGATGAATGAGTAGAATAGTCAAACGTCTATTAAAGTGTTGGGAAATGGACAATATAATAGGTACTGTGGATAGGCTACATGCATATTTATGTGTATATGCACGTGTGTGAGAGAGAAACCATACACATGAGAGTGAAGCAAAAACTAATATTTATTGTGTATCTATTATGAGCAATAACTGATATAATAACTCTATGAAGTAGATTTTAGCAGTAGGCTGTTGGGGGTACGCCGGTGCCCGACAAAATCTGGGAGCAGAGCAGGTATCTCGGTGGGACCTCCACTTGTTGGGGAACACTGGGTACCCTGAAAAAATCCAGGAGCAGATAAAAAATCTTGCTGGGACTTCCACTTGTTGGAGAGCACTGGGAACCCGACAAAATCTGGGATCAGGGTCTAGGGATCCCCTTCTTTCCCAGGGATCAATGGCCGGTGGACGGAGAAAGACATGAGAATCCAGAAGTTTCAAAAGTCTTTACTCACACTTGTTCTGGTATACAATTCAACAATAGGAAAGCCCCAGACTTTAGGTTCCTGGCTGGGCCCGGCCACGTGTAGCTTTAGAATCCTAGGCAAAGATGGTTGCTACTATGTGCTAAGGCCCAAAAGGGAAGAGAACAGAGAGAGGAGGCAGAGGGAGAAGGCAAAAGGCAAAAGGACTTTTATAACTTTTTAGCCCAGACAGGCCCACATCAATGGAAAGCAGTTAGGGTCAACCCCCTCAGGTAACTTCTCCCAGGACCTCACTTAGACTCATTGAAATGCTAATATTGCCCAGCCAAGGCTGCAGATCATTGGTAGATGAGGGAAGGGCATCTGACATGAGCTGTATCTCAGAATACAAAGGCATGCATCTGTACCAGTGGATATTCTACAGCCAGGTATATATTTCTCCAAGCCTTCACAAGATGCATAGTTGTTTTGTATATTAGCCTTTGACTTTTTAGAGAGCCACTCATGCTTGCTTGGAGGCAAACAGCATTTCTCTCTGGTATAATTACTTAGAGATCCAAAGTGGCCAGGCAAATACACTGGTAAGATCTATCTAGTCCCAAAATGATTGTAGTTGCATGAGAGGAAATATTTATACCAGCTAACATAGAATACATGCTAAGATATACTGCCACATAGAGTCACAGATTCAAATTGTTTTCTTGCCCCTTTATCTGCAAAGTGGCCTACAGGAGGTAACTTCAGGAAAGATGCAGAGGCTCTGAGCAACAGGGTATTGCAACAGTGGGCTAGTCCCATTTTATGGGATGAAAATATTAAAACCTAAAGACATTAAGCAACAATGCAACAAATTAGTTTGGACCCGGTCTTTTGTCAACTACTATTCCTTTCACTGTCCTAAATTGTCTTAAACGTATATGCTTTTAGGATTGATTTTTTCCCAAGTCTCAGGGCCTTGTGGGAAAAGAGGCCAACTCTTCTTCCTAAGAAAGCATTCCTTAGCATTCACTCCATTTTCTTTCCCCCTCCTATATAGTTTATTCCTTTGTAAACTTATAATCACAAGAATTTTACTCAATAGTAAAGTTTACACTGGATTGTCCTGTACCTTCAAGTCCTTACAAATAATTGTAATGTAACAGAAATAGAGAGTAAATATGACAGTCTGCAGGATAAATAAAATTCATGGATTGGTTGATTATTTACACTGCTACTTCTTAATAGTTGTTTAGGATAATTTTATGGACTTTTTTTTCACTTCTCAATTCCCTCTCCTTCTTTTTCAGCTATACAAATTTCTGTTGGCGTTCCCTTTTTAATTATCCTCTTGTGTCTCTATTTTGTGCCAATTGGACATTATTCTCCTTGCGTTCAGGACCAGAATACATTGGGACCTAAGCCATTGCTTATTGCACATAGAGGTGCACCCATGGTAGGTGTAAACATGATAGACATAGGTGAGTACAGATGTACATGGGGTGTGCACATGAGAAAGTGGGCCTCACACCATGGGAACACCTGGAGAGGAAGAGGGATTGGATTGGAATGACATGAAGAAGGAATTAACTATAGAAGTTGATCTTATACCCAGGTCTTCTAGTTTTCAGTCCATTTTTCTTTGTTTTACCCAGTGATATTGCCTCAGAAGAGCAGAGTAGTATCGCATTGACTAGAAGAGAATATAGTCATGCTCTTGGAATAACCAGCCAAGGAAGCCAATGCCAGCTCTCTGAATTCTTTCAGTACTAGGTTTCATCCCTGTCATAAAAGGGAGTTAGGGGAGAGACTCCGAGGCATTAAGACTGATGTCGTTTCTTTTCGTAGTTGGGGCCTGAGAATACCAAGATGGCCTTTGAGAAAGCTGTTGAACATGAATCCTTTGGGTTGGAGACTGACATATACATAAGGTAGGAAGGCAGGGCTGAATGAGGAAGCAACAGGACTGTGCCATGGAAGATGACCGGCCTCACCAGATTTCTAGAGACAACAGTTCTGTAAAATGTCTACACACAAACATGCCACACATACACACACCGCTTCTACTTTACAAATCATGCATACTTCTGAAGACCCCAGTCAGAGGCTTATAAATCATGCACGCTATATAATTTCCACACATACCTGACTTTGCCTGTATTATAAACCATGCTTGCAGCTTAGCCCTATTCATTATCTTAGCAATCTAAAATCCCTGCTACCCCTGCATCTTCCCTCTTCATGTGTACTCTCTCTCTGTCTCTGTTCTCCCTCCTTCCCCTTCTGAAATCCTCCAAATAAAATCTGTTTGCTTCAAGAAATAAAAAAGTAAAATTCCTGCTCCCTACCATATTCCAGACTATCTACTGAGTCCTAGGGAGTAGATGCAAATGAGTAAGATATATAGACCTGCCAGCTAGTAAAGATGCTTCCAACTAGAAAAGAAAATACATGCGTTAACAAATAGCCACAGTAAAAAACCTTTTTGTAGTGAATGTACTATAGAGAAGAATAAATACAATCTTGACATTACTTGCAATGCTAATTATTGCAAGTAATAGTTATAGTAATAGCATTAGTAATGCTAACTAATGTATCTTATGAACATTTTCATCAGAAATCCTCAGTTCATTCATTGTTATGCCTTGTGTTGTGGCATTTGTGGTAAAGGTGCAGAACCTGTGAACAACTTTATTCTCTTATGTGATCTCAGATTTGATGCAGGTGACCCTTATATTCCCTCAGTTTCTCCACACTTATTACTGCTGACTTATTTCCACTGATCATCTCCTCCATATACTCCACCATTGTCATTCATAGCCATGTCTTAAGCTTCATCATTACCTAAATTGCATTGTTAGTCAGAATTTAGTCAGAACATGAATGCCACACTAGCAGTTTGAACAGGTGAAAATAAATGCTCTCCTTTACAAATCATAAGGGAAATGAAAATAAAAATGCAAACAAAGATATTATCTCACACCAGAGAGACTGGCACACATCAAAAAGAACAAGAACAGTCAGTGATGGCATGGATATGGGGACATCTTAATTCATTCATTGCTGGAAGGAATATAGACTAGTCAAACCTGTATGGAAAACAGTATGGACATTCCTCAAAAACTAGGAATTGAGCTTTCATATTGCCCACCAATTCCACTCCCAGGAATATACCCCTGGGACCGAAAAATATGCTGCAGAAAAGACATTTGCACTCCTATGTTTATTCCAGCAATATTTATAGTAGGCAAAATATGGAAACATCACACTTGTCCAAGAACAGATGAAAACTCACGAGTCCGGTGCAGCTCCAAATAGGCTTTTAATAGTACAAAAGCTCTTCCACAGCACTCCAATATAATGAACAAACTCTAGCTCTGGTCGAACTTAGACCATACAAAAGAGCCTAAGTCTCCCACCAAAGAGAGAGGATCTCACCCGAGCTGAGTCCTACCCAGAAGAAGGAGCAGAAGGCCAAAGAGCAAAAAGCCAAAAGCCAAAAGCCAAAGGCCGAGGAGCCAAAAGCCACAGGAGCCAAAAGCCAAAGAGAGAAAGGCGAAGGGGCCTCAAGTCAGTCCCCTTATATACACCAAAGTAATCCAGGGAGGGTCGTGTCAACAAAGAACCTAAAATAAATGTAGAAGGGCAGTGCCACACCCTATTGCAGCTATAAACAAAGGTTAGCCAAGGACTAATCCGAGATTATCTCTTATGTAAAACACTGGAGAAAGAGAGGGCTGATATAAAGTAATACATCTTAATTTCATGAGCTTCATGTGATCTAGATGGTACACACAAGGTCCTTATTATTATCTGCGCCAGAGTGATTCTGAGTATCTTGTTCTCGTGTACTGAAAGGGTCACACTTGCCTGTTTAGAGCAAACTAGTATGATCCTTCCTATAGTCTTATAGTCTCAGCGTAACCAGGGTGGTAGTCTCCTGGTAAATTCTAACTGTCCCACGCTGGGTGCAGTGGGTATAAAGAGGAGCTGTGCCCAATCTAGAAAACATAGAAGTCTTAGTAGATGTATAAGTCAGAAGTTATTCAATCAAGGTGACTTCTGTAACTGCCACACCCTCTAGCAGTGTGTACATAGAAGAGAGGTCTCATTAGAATGAACCTTGGCTTAAATAGAATAAGCTGGGAGTGGGCAAAACAACAAAGCTCCCAAACTAGCTAAACCTGTCATCCAACAGTGATCAGTACTTTTTCTTGTACTATGCTTTTTTTAAATTTTATATTCTGCAAATGGGTGTGATCATACTGTGTCTGCCCTCTCCCTCTGACTCATTTCACTCAGCATTTAGCTCTACATGTCCAACTATGTATAAGAAAATTTCATGACTTCATTTACCCTAATGGCTGCATAGTATCATTGTTTAGATGGACCATAGTTAAGTTACCACTCATCTGTTCCTGAGCACATGGTTGCTTCCAGATTCCGGGTTTTCCGAGTAAAGCTGCAAGTAACATAGGAGTACAAATGACTTTTCTGCATTGTGCTTTGGGGCCCTTGGGCATGTCCCCGGGAGTGGCATTGCTGGCTCATATGGAAGCTCACTTTCTAGGTTTTTGAGGAATGTCCGTATTGTTTGCCAGAAAAGTGTTGCTCATCAGCCATCGCACCTGATTAGTGACTGAGAGTCCCTTGTATTCCACCTCTAAGCCAGCACTGGTTGTTCTTTTTGATATCATCTCATACCAGTCTCTGTGGTATGAGATGATATCTCATTGTTTTGATTTGCAACTCCCTGATTACTAGTGACATAGAGCACTTTGTGTGTGCCTTTTGGTCTGAGTCACTGTCCTGAGGTGACAGGATCCGCTGGTGCATTTGTGGCCCTAGATGATCCCTGGATGATAGATGGAGAATGGGTTGCAGACAGATCTCTAGACCATTCCAGATTCCACTGATATTTCAGATTCCACAGGCTTGATATAGCGGAGAGGAACTGCCAGCGACTTGGGGGATGGTGGTAGAGTGTGTAGCACAAAGGAGAAGATTAACACAGGCACAAAAGAATTGTAGGTCTATGCAACAGAAGCACTGCAATGGGTGAGGATGGCAGGAACTCAATATAACCTAGGGAGGAAGGGGAATAGACCTGAGCCAAGCCAAACTGCTTGTAATAGAGGAGCAATGATTAAGTGTAGTAGCAAGTCATCTGCAAATATTGAGAGCTTTTTTTTTTTTTTTTGCTTTTGGGGTCAACACCCAGCAATGCTCAGGGGTTACTCCTGGCTCTGCACTCAGGAATTACTCCTGGGGTTGCTCAGAGGACCATATGGGATGCTAGGGATTGAACCCAGGTCAGCTGCATGCAAGGCAAATGCCCTACCCGTTGTGCTATTGCTCTGGCCCCTTGTTGTTCCTCTTAAATTTATCCTGAAGTTCTCTTGTCAGCTGTTTATTTATTTTGAAGGTTTTTTTTTATCTTATGCTTTTTCATCTTATGTTGTCTGAGGTTTTCTGCACCTCATCTTGATGCTCACTGACTCTCTCTGCAGCAGCTGCTACTGTGCTGCTGAGCTTTTCCAGTTTTATTTCACCTACCAAGTTTTTCAGTTTGTCATGTCTGTTTGTAGTTTTCTCATTTCTGCTGTCAAAACCTCTTTTCCAATTCTTGTTGTTGTTGTTTTGATTTTTGTATCACACCAGTAATACTCAGGGGTTACTCCTGGCTCTGCACTCAGAAATTACTCCTGATGGAGCTGGGGGGACCATATGGTTCCTTTTGTAGTCTGGAGGGGGGTGCATCTTTCCTCTTCCCTCTCAGTGATCTCCCCATCACCAGAGAGATTTCTGGAGGAACTCTATTGAGGTAAGGAAAATAGCATGTGGCTGAGTTAGTGGCTACTGTTGTGGGTAACTGCTGTGCTGCTTTCTGACCTTTGGGCGGAGCCATCTTCTCTTGCATGGCTGCCATCATAGATTTTGGTGCCTCAATAAAAATGCATTTAAAAACGAGCAGCCATTATGAAAATGAGAAAAAATGATTATATAATTATGTATAAAAATTATACATAAATTTATTCATAAAAATTATACATAAAATTATACATAAAATTATCTATAAAAATTATGGACCTCAGTTCCATGACCTGAAGAATGGTTTCGGGCTCTTCCTGTCCCTTGAGCAAGCAGATGCCCTTGGGTTACACTTGCTTGTGACAGGACTCATGGAGATGTTACTAGTACCCACTCGCACAAATCGATGAACAATGGGAAGACAGTGATACAGTGACAGCGATATAAAAATGCATTTAAAAGTGAAGAGTTAAAAAATAAAGAATAAAGAAGAGGAATTTTTTCTAATGTGAAAATCTAGTCTAATGTGAAATAGTAATCTGAAGTGAAATGTGTAAACCAGAAATGCTTACAGCAGGTACCCAGCTTGGACATGGGCCAGGAAAATACAGAACAACTGTGTGGACGTCAGCTTAGAATAGTCCTGGAGATCTAGGGCTCTGTCCCATTCCCACCTCACTTTCCTTACTATTGTGCGTGCTGTTTTTCTGTAATGCCAAAGAGTCCCGAATAGGGAAGTTACTATTTCAAACATTAATGTAATTATTTTATGTCACATTATATTTGCAGAGCATTCTGACACTATGGGTAAATGTCTGGGGAGGTGGGGTGTTGTTTGTGATAGAAATGCCTATTCAACATGTATGTGGGCCTGGCATATCCCAAGGAACCTCCCCCAAAGTAGTTCAAGGACTGGCACTTAGTCCTTTGACGAGATTCAGGCCAGAATAAGAATTGCTAGTATTATTGATGGCTGGTGGGCTGGGACCCTGCCTGTAAGATGGCGGAATCCAAGCTACCCACTCCTATCACTCTTTAACTTTCTGCCTGCAGTTATGATGGGATACCTTTCTGCATGCACGACTCTACTCTGAGAAGAACAACCAATATCAGGGATGTCCAACCAAATGCCACTAATCAACATTCCAGTAACTTCACTTGGGACTTTCTGTCAACTCTGAATGCAGGCCAGTGGTTTATAGATTATCCGGTAAGACCTATTCCTTTGCTCAACAACCTTGTATTGAGTCACTCTTCTGAATGAGATGACCTCATATGGCCTTGTGTGACGAACTTAATGACATAATGCTCCTGGGGATGAAGGCTTTAGATGAAGCTAGTTTACATAATTTTACACAAGTTTGGTAGTAAGATTGTAGCATTGTTAGGGGAGTTTTTCTTGAAAGCAGTAAAATTGTTCTTGCTATATTCACTAGCAATTCTGGAAAAGAAATTTAAACTTACTCCTAGTCATTTGGTTCCCTTTACCCAAGATATTATGAATATATACAGTTCCTATCATACTTATAGACTATTCTTGGGTATATTGGGTAGGTCACATTAATAGTTGAGACAGATTAGGAAAAATCTTTGTTTTTAAATCTCTTTTGTGAGGTGTCATGCATCAGACTTAGGGCATTGTAAATTCAAAGCACATACTGAACACTAAGCTACAAAAAATATTTACCCCGGGGCTGGAGCAATAGAAGAGTGGATAAGGCACTTGCCTTGCTATAGATGACTCAGGTTCAATCCCCGGAATCCCATATGGTCCCTTGAGTCCTCCAGGAGTGATCACTGAGTGCAGAACCAGTAGTAAACCCTGAATAGGACCAGGTGTGGCCCCCCACCCCCAAAACCCCAAAATATTTACTCTGACTTCTTCATATTATTCAAAAATGTTCATTGACTACCTATTTAATTCACATCATAGAAAATACATTTGTAAAGAAATGCAGACATAGCCCTAATGGAATTTTGTGAGTTGATTAATGCTTTCCTTCAAGCCTGTTAATATTTGCTTTATATATTGCATTGATCCTTTGTTAAATACATATATGTATATATATACATATGTGCATATATATAGTATACTTTCCTGTTTATTGATTCCTTCCTCACTATTTAATTTTATCTTTGTTTCTTGTCATATTTTTATGTCCAAAAGTTTATATATAAGTGTATTATAGTTCTCTTTCTGTTTTCCATTGGCTTAGAGTGCCAATTTCTATTCCTTTAAGTATTTTTATAGGTATATGTCTTTTGTAAAAAGCATATAACTTTCATTTTTAATTCACTTGACTGTTCTGTGCCTTTTGATTTATGAATTCAGTACATTTTCATTAGGGTGATTATTAATGTACAACTCTTATAATGACTTTAATGTTCTGGTTGTGTACTTTAAAAATTTATTAAAATTTTTATTGTAGTTTAGATAACATAGTTATAATAGTGTTTATATTCATGCTAGTTGTGTACAAAATTATTGCCAATACACCACAGTGTTCAAGTGTCCAAAATCACTCTTCCCACCAGTCACTAACTTCATAATCTTGATTCTATAATCTTGGTTCTATATTCATACTCCAAGGGACTGTTCCAATTAGATACTATTTCTTTTCTTCATTTAATTTGGGAAAAAAAAATAAAACATGTGTATGCAGGGGCCGGAGCGATGGTCCAGCCGGGTAGGGCGTTTCTCCTTGCATGTGGCCGGCCTATGCCGGCCCAGGTTTGATCCCCAGCATCCCATATGGTCCCCGGAGCACTGGCAGGAGTAATTCCTGAGTGCAGAGCCAGGAGTAACCCCTGAACATTTGCCGGGTGTGACCCAAAAAAGCAAAAAAAAAAAAAAAGATCTAAAACATGTGTATACATATATATTTGTCTTATCTATTATTTCCTATTGATACGATTGGAAATCATATCACACTGTTTTGACACCAGAGAAGAACTGGTTCCTCGGAACATGCGGCGAAAGAGGCATTGGTGGTGTCCGTGTCCTTGTCAACATGAACATGGCCATGAACATTGATTCATTTGAAGGCCTAACAAACCAGATAGGATGATTACACTTGAAGAGATGTGACCCACTGCCAGCAATTTCTATCTTTGTTGTCTATGCACCAACATCCACATACAAGGAAGAAGAAATTGAGAGATTCTACATGGAACTGGAGGAGTTCTATGAAAAGATCACACCTTCTACAAGATCATAGTCGGTGATTTTAATGCAAAGATAGGACCGAGATCTGCCAAAGAACTCCACGTCGGGTCCCATGACCTAGAATAGAACGAACAGAGTGAGAGACTATCTTAGTTCATCATGTCCACCAAGACCATTGATGGGAACTCACAGTTCCAGAAGGCTGAATTGAAATGTTGGACATGGGAATCTCCTGGTGGACAGCTCCACAATGAAATTGACCACATCATATTCAAATGATGGTTTTGCCTGACCGATGTCGCTGTTGTCCCAAAATTCCAAACAGGATCGGACCACTGTCTTCTTCGTGCAAAATTCTACTTAATGCAATGAGGAGAAAAGACTGCAAAGTTTAAGAAGAGAACTCCCAGAATGACCACCAACTGGAAACTCTTTGACACCATTGTGGCAACATGGAAAGATACCATCATTGATGACATTGATGAAGAATACAACCGACTGGTTCAGCACCTCCATGATAGTGCGAAGAATGCCAAGAGAGAGAAAGACACAAAGGATGCCTGTCTTCAGAAACTCTCGAGATCATTCGCCAAAGTGGCAAGGTGCGAGCCTCAGGCAATCAAATGCTGACGTTCAAGCTTGCAGAGCAGTGCAGAGAAGTGATAAAGGAAGATCTCAAAGAGAGAAGAGCAGAAATACTGGCTGATGCAGCAGAAACCGGGAAAAGCATTCGCACCTCCCGCCTGTACTTCGCCAACTATAAGACCAAGATGACTGCCCTCCGACGCCCTGATGGATCTATCACATCTTCCAGAAAGGCAATGGAGAAGATTATCCATGACTTCTACTCAGATCTCTTTGATAGCCACATCTACTGGCCCACATACCAAATTCCTCTGGATGGATATGTTGTTCCCAACATTCTCCCTTCTGAAATCCGACATGTGATTTCCTGTTGGATTTCAGAAGTGATGAAATCGCATGTCGGTTTCATGCAATTTTCTAGTGAACAGCACTAGGCCCAGACAAAACCAGACCCGAACACCTGAAGAATCTGCAATCAGTACTTATCAATACATTGGCTTGACTTTTCACACGCTAACTGTCTGAATGCAATGGAAATGGAACCCTCCCAATGGAAAACCAGCAGGACAGTTCTACTGTTCAAGAAGGGAGACATTCACAACATTGGCAACTATCACCCCCATCTGTCCGTTGCCCGTCATCTACAAGCTGTTCACTCGAGTCATCCTGAACAGGATTGGCAGAACATAGGATGAAGGACAACCATGCGAGCAAGCTGGCTTCTGAAAAGGATTCAGCACAATCGACCATATCCACACGGTAACCAAGCTCATTGAGGTTTGTAGGGAGTACAAGATGCCGCTCTGTCTCACGTCATTGATTTAAAGAAAGGCTTTGATTCTGTGGAGACTGAAGTGGTCATTGAAGCCCTAGCCAAACAGGGTGTTCAAACCCAATACATCAAGATCCTTCGTGAGCTGTATTCCAGATACACCACCAAAATCTCACCATTCTACAAGGAAGTGATTATTGAGGTCAAAAGAGGGGGTTCGTCAGGGTGACACCATTTCACCAAAATTCTTCAGCACCACCCTCGAGAACATTATGCGACAGTTAGAATGGGAAGGAATGGGAATAAAGATAGACGGTCGGCAACTACACCACTTCTGCTTCGTTGATGACATCGTTCTTAATAACACCAAATATTAGCCACATGGCACAAATGTTGGCTGACTTCAACCGAGAATGTGGAAAGATAGATCTACAACTGAATCTCAACAAAACTATGTTCATGAGAAATGAACTAGTTCCAGAGGCTCCACTCACTCTCAATGGAACAAACATCTCTGGATACAGCAGTTATGTATACCGAGGTCAAGAAGTCAACATGATGAACAGCCTAAAATCTGAGCTGCACCGGAGGAAGAGAGCAGCATGGAATGAATGCCTTCAATAGTATTGAAGAAATAGCTAAAAGGACGAATAACCTCCGGCTCTGGGCACATCTCTTTGCCTCCACCATTCTCCCTGCATTAACATACAACCTCCATAAACAATCGAGAGTCAGGGACGCTGTCTTGTTTGCCAAGGCATCGAAAATCAGATGGGCTGGCCATGTAATGTGATTTGGAGATGACTGCTGGACTAGAGCTGTTACCTACTGGATCCCATGGGACATCAAAAGTTCACGTGGCTGCCCACCTACAAGATAGTCAGACTTCTTCGTCAAGACCCTGAACCAACAGTTTGAGGCTCTTCATTTTCCTGAAGCAAACAGATGCTATTGGGCTACACTGGCATGTGATAGGGTCAAATGGAAATGTTACTGGCGCTTGCTTCAAGCAAATCGTTGAATAACGGGATGTCAAGTGATCAAGTGAAGTGATTATTTCCTATTCAATTTTCTGTGGAATTTCTTTCTCATTTATGTAGGAGAGAGTTTCTTCCACCATTTCCTCTTTTGGCGGTGGAATACACCTGATAGTGTTCAAGGCTTACTCCTTGTGAGATCTAGGGGAACATATTGGATGACGGAATCAAACCCTGGACATATGCAGCAAGTGCCTTCTGCGTTGTACAGTGGCCCTGGTCCCTCTTTCTCCATTTCTTCTAGGGGAGATATGATGTCATCAGATTCCTTCAGTCTTTGTCTCTGAAGGCCTTGTTTCTTCTTTGCACTTGAAGGTCTTGCAGAATATACACTTAATGGCTGGCAAGTATTATCATTAGATTTTTTTTGCTTTTTTTAGGGCATACCTGGCAATAATCAGGGGTTATTCCTGGCTCTGCACTTAGGAATTACTCCTGGAGGTGCTCAGGGGACTATATGGGATGCTGGGGATCAAACTTAGGTTGGCCATGTGCAAGGCAAACACCTGCCCTCTGGACTATCACTCCAGCCCCTATCATTAGAATTTTTAATGTATCTTCATCCTATCTCTTGACTTGAAAAGGATCTTCTCTGAATAAAGGAGCCTAATAGGAGTATGTTTCTATTGTTTTTCTCCTTTTCCATCCTAGTTGCCTCCAGCTTTTATTATTTGTCTTGAAATATGATGGGGTTTCCATTCTGTGTCTTTGTATAAGTCTTTTTTTATTTTAGTATCAGGGATTAGAGTGGCAGTACAGTGGGAATAGTGTTTGCCTTGCACATGGCCAAGCTAGGTTTGTTCTCCAGTATCCCATATAATTCCCTAAGCACTGCCAGAAGTGATTCCTTATTGCAGAACCAGAAGTAAGCCCAGATTACTGCTAGGTGTGCCCCTGCCCCAAATTAAAATACTTGATTACTTGATCATTGATATCCTGTTATTCATCAATTTGCTTGAGCGGGTACCAGTAACTTCTCCATTTGACCCTATCACATGCCAGTGTAGCCCAATGGCTTTCTGGGATCTGCCTTGCAAAAGATGAGGCACTGGACTTGGGCCACAGATGGTGTTACAGGTGTGGCTGCAGTGCCCGGCTGCATCAGCAGGTGGCAGTCTACACCCAGGGCTCTGCCCCTTGGGCCCTAGATGGTGGATAGTTGATGATCTGATATAGAAAAAGACTGGGCCCCCTGGGATGAACCCAGAGCCACAGCAGAGCCTGGCAAGCTACCTGTGGTGTATTTGATATGCCAAAAACAGTAACAATAATGAACCTCATTCCCAACGAATGGAGATGTTACTGGCGCCTACTCAAGTAAATCGATGATCAACAGGAAGACAAGTGATACAAGTGATACTCTTCTAGAGTCTAAATAAATACCCCTCTTCATCTTTTTGTTTTTGGGATCTGGGGGCTACACTGGAGTTGTTCTTGGGCAATCTCTGGTTCTGTGCTCAGGTAAGATGCCTGGCTGTGTGTAGGGGTTATATGTGGTGCTGAGGATGGAACTAGGATCAGTAGGATACAAGTTGAGTACCTCACCTCCTGTACTGTTTCTCTGGCCTTTCTATTTTGTAGTTTGGGCAATGAAGACTTGAAATTAACTTAAAAAAATATTTTATCCCCTTGGCAATTAATCTCAGGACCAGGGCCTGATGTTGTAAATTATTGTGGATTGGTATGGTAATAGAGGGCTGGGTATAGGGGCATGTATGGAAGAGATTTGAAAAAAGTTTTATACAGAAACAGAGTATTCACTGGTATGCTTCTTTTTAGCCATTTTTCAATATGAAACTTCCAAAAGGGGATGATCTTGAAAAAGCCAAAAAGTCAAAAGATTCCATTGCTAGCTGACTTTTTGGAAATTGCAAAGAGTGGAAGAAAATATATAATATTTGACCTGATGGGACCTCCAAAACATCATCCGTACAGATACAAATATGTCCATAAAACTGTAGAGGTGATCCTTGCATCAAAAATTGAGCAACATATGGTATGTGTAATTTGTGTATGGTATAGATTGGGAGGTGGTTAGCAGCTCCTGAGAATGTGAAAGGTGAGTCTGACTGACCTTCTAGATCTTTCTCCCTTTAGACTATTTTTCATCCCTGTAGAAATGCGAGTTTAATTATATAGCTACATGTGACTATATACAAAAAACTTATTTAAATTTATATCATTGGAAATAAACATTGAAGCTACTTGCTATTGTAAACCAAATGATATATCAGGATTCTGTTAAAAAATACAATGTGATAGTTGTTTGACATGGTCCACCTCATTATCAACACACTTTTTCTTTTATTTTATTATAGCACCATGAGTTATACAATTACAATGATGTTCATGATTGGTTTTCAGTCATACAATGTTCCGGCACCCGTCCCTCCACCTGTGCCCATTTCCCACCACCAATGTCCCCAAATTCCCTCCTCCCTCCCCTAGCCTGCCTCCATGGCAGGCAATCATTCCAATTCTCTTTCTTCTTCTTTCTTTCTTTCTTTCTTTTCTTTCCTTTCTTTCTTTCTTTCTTTCTTTCTTTCTTTCTTTCTTTCTTTCTTTCTTTCTTTCTTTCTTTCTTTCTTTCTTTCTTTCTTTCTTTCTTTCTTTCTTTCTTTCTTTCTTTCTTTCTTTCTTTCTTTCTTTCTTTCTTTCTTTTTCTTTCTTTCTTTCTTTCTTTCTTTCTTTCTTTCTTTCTTTCTTTCTTTCTTTCTTTCTGTCCTTCCTTCCTTCCTTCCTCCTTCCTTCCTTCCTTCCTTCCTTCCTTCCTTCTTCCTTCCTTCCTTCCTTCTTCCTTCCTTCCTTCCTTCCTTCCTTCCTTCCTTTCCTCTTCCTTTTCCTTCCTTCCTTCCTCCTTCCTTCTCCTTCCTTCCTCTTCCTCCTCTCCTCTCTTCTCCTTCTTCCTTCCTTTCTCTCTCTCTCTCTTCCTTCCTTCCTTCCTTCCTTCCTTCCTTCCTTCCTTCCTTCCTTCCTTCCTTCCTTCCTTCCTTCCTTCCTTCCTTCCTTCCTTCCTTCCTTCCTCTTCCTTCCTTCCTTCCTTTTCTTTCTCTCTCTCTTTCTCTCTCCCTCTCTCTTTTTCTTTCTCCCTCTCTCCCTCCCTTCCTCCCTCCTCCCTCCCTTCTCTTACAGACCCTGGAGGCTTGCTCTACATACATTTACAAATTATCATGTAAATCCTTTGTCTACATTCAATGCTCAGTTCTAGTCTGGTGTTACCATTTCCAACAGTTGGTAGAAAACTTGTATATATTTATATCCCACAAATGAATGCAGGTCATTCTATATCTGTCCTGACTAATTTCACTCAGCATGATAATCTCTGTGTTCATCTAGTTGTAGGTGAATTTCATGACTTCGTTTTTCCTGATAGCTGCCTAGTATTGCATTGTGTTGATGTACCATAGTTTCGTTATCCAGTCTTCTGTTCTCAGGCATTCAGATTGTTTCCAGATTCTGGCTATTGTGAATAGTCAATACACATTTTTAAAGGGCCAGTATAATGCTAAGGTTTTAAGGATTTACTATAATCAATTCTACAGAAAAGCAAATGGTTTCATATTTGAGCAGAAATGTATCAAGATTTTTAGTAACATCTATGCATCTGAGCAGTCATTTCAAATTTGTTAAAAGTTCAGAATATGGTAGAGTGAAAAAATGCTCTGTGTCATTTTGCAAATGGGGCTATCTAAACAGGTAAGTTTGATAGTATTCCTTGTTGACTGGAAGTGACTCTTATCAAAGATGTATGTGATTTACACTTTTCAAAATATATCTACCAAAACATACCAACCCCTTATCCACTTTATCTAATATGAAGTTATCTGCCCATAGTAGAACCTCAACCTTTTACAGTACCTGTCTTAAAGGCAGACTGCTGGGTGTGAGGAAAACTGGGGACATTGGTGGAAGGAAATAGACACTAGTGAAGGGATTAGTGTTGGAACATTATATGCATGGTAACTGAATTATAAAAATGTTTAAGCTAATTGGGAAATATTAGGACAGATTGATTCTTTCTCAAAGGGCTAGAATTTCCTTTACCCCATTAGATTATTACCAGTGCTATAATGAGACTCCATCAGTTATACTGGGACTATTTGTATCTAGACTGATAAGTGGCCATTGAGGAACCTCATGTTTTTTTCTTACAGGTTTATTGGTTGCCAGGATTTGAGAGGAACTATGTCAGGGTAACAGCTCCAGGCTTTCAGCAAATGGAAAGACTTCACACAATTGAAGTTCTGTCAAAGAATAAGATAAACATAATAAATGTTGACTTTAAGGCATTATTTGCCAATGGGTTAAGGTAAATGTTTGACTCCCATTCTTCATTCTAACCAAGCTATACGGCTTTCCCCTTTACTTTGGATTTCATATCATTTTGTAATCCCTCATTTCTCCTCTTCCATTCTCTACTTGTATATTAAATTTTAATATATTTATCTATACATTCATTTTTATGGCCTTCTAAGTGGTGCTCAGGATGTCCAGGCACTCTAACATTGATTCTTGGCCAACTGGGCTGTCGGTTAACAGAAGACCCCAATATGATGCTCCTCATACGCGTAGTACCTGGGACACCTGGACCTGCCAGTTAGTCTTGGGGCTTCTATGTCTGCACCCTGAAGTCATTCTGCTCCTTACAAACCCTTGTCAAGTGAAATTTTTACCCTTGAACAGTTTTCAGTCTCTTCAATTTTGTTTCTGATCCAGCACACTTTGTATGCTTGGCATTTTTTGTTGTTATATAAATGGCCACTGAAAAGTCAAAAATCAAAGAGTTGTTTATTTCTTCCTACCAGTACCAGAAATATTTTGGTACCTGTATAAGTAGTTTTACTTACCTAGATGCCAGATTTCTTATTTTTATCCCAATCTTTCAACCTTCATTTTTACTAACAAAGTACTTCCCCTCTTTCCCTTTATTGTTGCTGTTGCAATAACTAGGGCCACTTGTACTTGATTATGGTACCCAAACTCTTGGCTGTAGTATTTGCCAGGTGTCATACATTGGTTTTCTTCTAAAGAGAAAAAGTTTAGAGAGCTATGTATCACCCCAAAGTTAATAGAGTTGAACAAATGAGCACCACAAGGTGTGACCCCCCCAAACCAAAATAAATAAAGTCAGAGTTATGTGACCATAGTTTTAAGTAGTGTTTTTATTATTTGTTTGTTTGGGGGGCTCAGCCCTCAGGGTTGTATGCAAGGCTGTACCCTAGTTCCTCAACTAGTATCCTTTAAAGAGAGAGAGCATTGCTTAATACTGTTTTATTTTTTTTTTTACTTTATTTAAACACCATGGTTTGCAAAGTTTTTCATAATACAGTTGTTTCAGGCATTTAGTATTCCAACACCAATCCAAACACCAGCTTCCCAGCTACTCCCAAGCCTGCCCTTAGCAGGCATAAAATAATTTATTTTATGTTGCTTGTTACAACAAAATGTAAGTGGGATTATCTTCAGTAAAAGAAAACTTGTGCAAGTTACTGTATCTTGTCGTGTAGTCATTAAAGTCTGTGGGTTTACTAAACTGTTCGTTGCTAGTTGAACCTTCTTTTTTTAGTTTTTGTTTGCTGAGTTTCGTTGACTTCTGTGCTATTTTCCCATCTAATTTTATATGCTTCTGCTGGACTGTGACTATTGTGGGCTTTGGAGATATCATGTTGCCTTGTATGCAGCCTGCGAGCTCCAGTAATTCCAATATCTGTGGAGTTTCAATGGCTTGGCTTGGTTTGCATCTCATATGAGATTAGTAGTGAATTTGTGAAGCAAAGCCCTTTTATGGCTGTGGCTGTAGGATGTGGCTGTAGCTCTTGGAATATCTGTGGGGACCCATGGGGGTAAGAAGAGTATTGAACTGGAGCAAGCAAGATTCATAATAAGGATATTTTTGCCATATAAAATTATGAAATCAATCCAATTCTGCCCAAGCTCCCATTGTATCTTATCTGGAGATTTTCCAAAAGGCAAGCCTTTATGCAGGGAGCAGCTCTTCACATAAACTAAATATAGCAGGAGCCTAGAGCTCAATTGGTGTGTCACCCAAAAGTTGTGTCTTACTAAGGTTTCTGTTTCTGTTACAGAGAGTATAAAAAAAAATAATATCACCATCAATATATATGTTGTCAACACTCTTTGGCTCTTCTCATTGGCCTGGTGCTACAAGATTAACTCAGTGACCACTGACATGGTTCACGAACTAAGGAAAATAAATTATCCTTCCTACTTCATGGTGAGCTTCTTGTTCAAATAATTCTTCCAAGTCAGGGACAACTAGAGTCTATGCCTCCCGCCTCACCCCCTACATTGCCTGCTCTGCAGTCCCCTGGGTAACTTTAGAGAATTACTTAGCAACTCTAAGATACAGGAGATGTGGTGAGTTTTCTCCCTTCTCACACATGTCCTTTTGTAATTTTCATAAATAGATAAGTATTGTTATAACTGAGGTTTCCTAATCCTCATTATAGTCTTTCTATCCATTATATAATTAATCTCTGATTTAGCCTGTCTGGTTTTATTGTTTGCTTGTTTTGATTTTTGAGTCACACCTGGCAATTTTCAGTGGTTACTCTCAGCTCTGCACTCAGTAGTTACTCCTGGTGGTGCTTGGGAGACCATATGGGATGCCAGAGATGGAACCTGGGTCAGCTGTATGCAAGGCAAATGCCCTACCTGTGGTGTATCTCTCCAGCCCCTACCCAGTATTTTTATCCCCCGAGGAAGGTAAATTTCAAAGATGTTAAGATCCTTTTGCATGGTCATATGATGACAAACTCAAAGAGATCTGTTCCTGTAATTTCACTTCTTGGAGGCATAGCAGCAACGACTGTGGGGTGAGAAGTTGGGAACAAGACAAATGAACTTGAGCACAAAGTGAATGAAATGCTTTAGAAGAGGAGAGCAAATTTCCTACTCACCTTGCTTGGATTCTTTTCTGCCAATGGTTATGCCAGAGTCTCAGAGACCAGAGACCTAAGTTACAATCCAACTAAATTCTGTCACTTGATGTGTGTGGAGGGAATCTCAGAAAAATAACCAACTACATAGAAAAGCAACTTTTCTTATCTGTGTGCACCAAGTAGACCAAGTGGCATACAATAATGTGTAAGAAAAAACATTGCTCTTTGCATTGCTATTGATAAAGAAAGGTTTTAGGAAGAATTGATGAATTACCACTTTAATTACTGCTTAATTTTTTTCTCCATTGAACTTTTAAGGTTTTTCTGTGAACTGTGCCTTTCTCTGCCTCTAGGTAAAATCTTCCTCAAGCCCCATGGCTTTGGTTATGGGGTTACTCTCAGATAATTTTGCAGGAGGGATTCCCAAGCAGTATCCAGTGTCCTGGGGAAAACTCTGGCAATAAGACTTGGCCAGTAGACAAGGGAAAGCTCAGTCATGTGCCACAGTGATGGTTGGGTCCATCATGCGATGTCTGGGGTCCATGTGATGTTGAGGATTGAACTCAGAGCCTTGTGCATGCCCGGCATGTGCCCCCCCCATGAGCTGTCTCCCCAGCCTTTAGAATTTTTTTAACTTTGAGTTGGCAAAAGCTTCAATTCCAAATAAGAATTTTTCAGGTCATATTAACAATCCTAACTCCAGACTTCTTAAATTAAAGCTGTAGGCGACAAGTCTCAATGAGAAGTCTCAATGTTTCGCATCTCCAACCTCACTGAAAATTCATTTTCATCCATTCAGGTCAGGACCAGGAGGAAGGGGATTAGAGTCAAGGACACAATTCAGTACTGCAGGGGACAGTGTAAAATTTCCAACCCCTCGTGAGTGGCAGAGAAACTCTTTGAGATGATTCTAAAGGAAGTCTTGGATGGAAGTGATATCCCTTGGTACAAGTGAAGCCTCTCCACTTTTTTTTTTCCTCTTATGATTTCCTATCATGCAAGCACAGAGTAGTTTTTGGTAATTTTTCTTTTCAAAAAATTGTTACAAAGGTAAAGTTCTCCATTATATGGGCCAGAGCGACAGCACAAGCACAGCAGGTAGGGCACTTGCCTTGCATGCAGCTGATGCGGTTCCATCCCCGGCATCCCATATGGTCCCCAAGCACCGCCGGGAGTAATTCCTGAGTGCAGAGCCAGGAGTAACCCCTGCACATTGCCAGGTGTGACCCAAAAAAAAAAAAAAAAGTTCTCCATTATATAAAATTCAGTCATTTAAACATGGACTGGATCAACAGTACAGTGGGGAAGGTGCTTGCCTTGCTCATACTCAACCCATATTTGATCCCCAGCACCTCATATGATTCCTGAGCTCTGCCGGGATGATCCCTGAGCTCAGCTCAGAGTAGGAGTAAGCCTTGAGCACTGCCAGGTGTGACCTCTCAATATGTAGTTATATATACATATATGTGTGTATGTGTATGCATAAGTGTACATACATATATATATTTCATTTTTAAAAGTCATGACTAAAAATAAATTAGAAAATACTATACCCCTTCTTAAGCTTATCTTCCTTAGTTATGTCTCAAGGCTGTCCTTTTGGATATATAAAATAAAACTAGAGGCCGGAGCAATAGTACAGCACATAGGGCACTTACCTTGCATTCTGCCAACCTGGGTTTGATCTCCAGCATCCCATATGGTCCCCTGAGCACCGCCAGGAGTAATACCTGAGTGTAGAACCAGGATAACACCTGAGCATGGCCAGGTGTGACCCAAAATAGCAAAATAATAATAATAATAGTAATAATTTTTAAATCTATAAAACCTGTATTGTAGGTGCCATCCCCAGCAGTACTTTAGGTCCAGTGGTCTCTCCTAGCAGTGCTCAACTATACTGGAGTAAATATAAAGTATATTGGAGGCACTGGGGCAATTAGCTGCCCCTGGCCATGTCTGAGTACAGGAGAGGGCACTCAGAGCCAGGATCAAATTCAGAGCCTTGTTCTTAGAAGCACGGACTCTACCATCTGTGCTTTCTTCCTGGCTGTAGGTAAAACTATCTTTTTATTTTACTTTATTTCTTTCATGTCATTATTGGTTGTGACTCCACACTGGTGACTCTGATATCCCGAGTCACTTCAGGCGGTACTGGAGGAAATGAGGTGTCAGGGATCAGACCCGGGCTTCCTACGCACAAAGCTTGAGCTCTACATCCCAGCTTCAGCCTTGGTGTTTTAGAACTGGAAATGATAATATTGAGTTGCTGATAAATTTAGGCATTAAAAATTTCAGTATAAAAATATTCCTTTTGTAACTAGCTTGGGCTAGTTTAAAGAACCCTTTTGGGCCTCTTTGTTTAAGGGGTTGGCACCGTAAACACAGGTGGGTCACACATGGCCATGTTCCGTATCCCAACTAAGCAATTCACGTTCTGGGGAAAAAGTCCCAGTTTGAAGCTTGAAGATAATCATATTGTAGAATTTTTTCCAACACAATCTCATCTGATTAGTTTTACAGAGTAGTTAACTCAGAATCATCTGAGGGTGGGGGGCTGCCTCTTTAAAATGCAGAAATTCTGGTTCCTAATTGTGATGAGATCTAGGAAATCCTATATTAGTGAAGGATAGATTTCAGCCATGTTTGAGAAGCCACACTTTGAATTCATAGAGCAAAAAACTAATAGTCAAGAGCCTGAGCCTTAGACCTGGGTCCGGAATCAACTTGCTATGTGACTTCTCTAGAACTACTTCCAGCCAATGGCTGAAGAGTACCAAAGTGTTTTATGCCTTGAAAAGCCCCCTACGTTCATAAAGGCCTTATGTTCCTGAGATTATAAATTCACCTGAGCTTCCTTAGGCTGTTACGCCTCTTTCCAGATCTGCCCCACCCCATCTTACCTGTATCAAGGCAAGGGATTTGGCCTATGTGATCTAAAAATGCCTTCTTGGTTTCACTTGTCACTTGTCTTCCCATTGTTCATTGATTTGTTCAAGCGGGTGCCAGTAACATCTCCATTCATTGGGAATGAGATCCATTATTGTTACCGATTTTGTCATATCGAACATACCATGGGTAGCTTGCCAGACTCTGCCATGGCTCTGGGTTCATCCCAGGGGGACCAACATTTTCTATGTCAGACCATCAACCATTCAGGGCCCATGAGGCAGAGACCTAGGTGTAGACAAACCTGTCTCCTGTCTGCCACCTGCTGATGCAGCTGGGTACTGCAGCCACTAACATACTTTTTATTATAATAAAAGTACTTATAATAAAAGTATGTTAGTAGCCCCAAAATATTTATTTTTAAAAAACCAAAAAAAGGGGGGCGGCTGGGTGGGTTCTGATGAGAGGGAGTGTGGGGGGGGGGCGGGGGGGGGGGGGTTGGTCTGTGGGTGGTGTGGGGGGGTGGGGGTGGGGGAACAGGCTGGGCGGTTGAGGAGAAAGCAGGGTGGGATGATCCGGGCTGTGTGGCGGTCGGCTGGGTGGAGTTCTGATGGAGGGGAGTCAGTGTGGAAAAGGGCGGTGCCCAGGAGTGGGTGGGGGCTGGGTTGTGAGGTCTGCCGGGTGGGGGGGGGGGACTGGGCGGATTGAAGGAAGAAACTGCTCCAGGGTGGGTGTCGGGGTCCGGGCTGGGTGGGCTGGCGGGGGCTGGTGTGAGGGCCAGTGGGGAAGGGGGGGGGGGGGGTGGGGGGGGGTCGGCTTTGTGGGCGCGGGTGGTGGGCCAAGGTGGAACCCCCCCCCCGACGCCCATGAACGGCTGGGCACAGGGAGAGCAAGGGAACCGCTCGCCCCATGTCTGAGAGAGTCTCTATTTACATTTTTAAAATATGAAATAAAAACTCATAAGCCAGTTGCTTAAAAAACAAAATTGGTATGACCAGGTATGTGGCTTACTAGTAAAGTACATGTCTTTTTTTGGGGGAGGGGTCACATTTTTTTGGGTCCTTGCTCTGCACTCAGGAATTACTCCTGGTGGTGCTCAGGGGACCATATGGGATGCCGGGGACTGAACCCGGGTTGGCCGCATGCAAGGCGAATGCTCTATCCACTGTGTTATTGCTTTGGCCCTTAAGTTGCATGTCTTGCTTCCGGTGATATCTGAGTTCTGTCTCCAGAACTGCAATAGAATTTAAAAAAAATTTAAAAATTGTTATTTAGACCTAGTAACTACTTTCATTATTTTAGAATAATCATACATGGGGCAGAGCTGCTACTGGCTCTCACTGTGCCCAGCCACTCATGAGGTGCCCAGGAGGGATGGCAGGTTCTAGCCCTTGCCCGCCATCCCAGCAGAGCCTCACAACAAGCCAGACAACCCCCCCACTCCATGACGACCTCCATTTTCCACATCTTGACTTCCCCCTTGTCAGAACTCCACCCAGAAGACCGGGCCCAGCTCGCGGCCGCAAGTTAAATGCTGTATTTTGAGATGACTACAAGAGTTTGCTTCCCGCATGGCAGAGTCTGGCAAGCTACCCATGTTGTATTTGATATGCCAGATACCAGTAACAATTATTGACCTCATTCCCATGACCTGATTGAATGGTTTGAGGCTTTTTATGTTCCTGGAGCAAGCAGGTGCCCTTGGGCTCTACTTGCATGAGACAGGTCATATGGAGATGTTACTGGTGCCCGCTCGAGCAAATCGATGATGAACGGGAAGATAGTGATAGTGATAGAATAATCATGTAAACTATATCACTTTTGTCAATAAAATTTGGGAAGGCAAGTAAAAATAGATGAATAAATGTAAGTAAAAACCATTGCTGTAAATTTCTTTAACTGTACTGATAGCTCTTTAACTGTTTTACAGACACCAAGTTCCTATATGTTCTGGTGGTTTTTAATGGATTTCCTGTCTATAATTTTTATTGGTGCCATATTTTATTTCCATTGGTAAGCACATATTTATAATTTTAAATGAGTGTTTCCCAGAATCAAGGTGTCAATGGTTTTTATGGAAAGTTGAGGTAAAAAGAGATCTGGAGCCATAGTACAGTGGATAAGGTACTTGTCTTTCACATGGCCAACAGGTTCTATACCTGGTACCCCATATGGTCCCCAGAGCTTGCCAAGAGCTGTTCGAGTTCAGTGCCAAGTGCAATCCCTGGGTATTGCCAGGTGTAGCCCAAAAGCCAAAAAAATCTTTTTCTTTGACTGTAATCTCTCCTGGCACATAGTTGGGGAAACCAGGTTCATAATTTGAATTGCCCATTTCTTCTAACCTGCCTGTACTTCCATGTAATCCTTCTTGTCTTGTCTTGTCTTGTCTTGTCTTGTCTTGTCTTGTCTTGTCTTGTCTTGTCTTGTCTTGTCTTGCTCCCTTTGATCATCAATTTGCTCGGGCGGGCACCAGTAACATCTCCATTTGTTGGGAATGAGGACCATTATTGTTACTGTTTTTGGCATATTTAATACACCACAATTATCCCACCCGCACGGCAAAGCCTGGCAAGCTACCCGATCGTATTTGATATGCCAAATACCAGTAACAATTATAGACCTTATTCCCATGACTTGATGGAATGGTTTGAGGCTCTTTATGTTCCTGGAGTGAGCGATGCCCTTGGGCTGTCTCGCATATGACAGGACATTTTGAGATGTTACTGGTGCCCTCTCGAGTAATTGATGATCTACGGAAGTCAAGTCAAGTGAATACACCACGGGTAGCTTGCCAGGCTCTTCCATGGTTCTGGGTTCATCTCAGGGGGCCCACTCTTTTCTATGTCAGACCATCAACCAACCAGGGCCCACAACTCTTCTACTCAGGAAAACTCAGGCTTTGGCTGCTGCTATATATTCATAGTGGAGCACTAGGGAAGAGGATAGGGATTGAAGTTGTTCAGAGCCCAGTGCCTCAGTCTTCAACTTCCCAAACAACTAGACATAATAAAGCATTGATCAAAAGACATTTCTAGGGAGCCTGCAGTTTAGCCCTGACTTCCTGGGAGAGCTTCTGGGAAATCACTACCCCTTTCTAAGTCATAGGCTTTTTACCTGTCTGAGAAATAGACTGTTAGAATCCTTGTTGTGCAAATAATAATAGATTGCGAGATTCAGGGGAGGGAACATCCTAGTAAAGCTGTAGCTAGAGACCAAGTTCTTTAGATCTCATGCAAGGAAACACACACCCCTTAACAGGGGAAAGTAAAATACTTCTCCTTAAGTGAGACTTTAAATAATGGTGTTTTTATTGTTTCAGGTCACCACCCTGAATTAATCTCTTTTGGGGGTTGGGGGGATTGTGGGAGACCAGTGAGACTCATGATAGTCTGCTTCCTTCTAGGTGGAAAATTCAGTAACAGAAGGCACCAATATTAGCTAAGGTAAAGTCAGTGGCCAAGCCCATTCTCTCTCCTTAATCACTGCATCTAAGACACACAATATGCTTCTTATATATGACAATTACAACATATCTGGAAAGTTCTGAGGTGCTACTAGAGAGACGTTGAGAAGTATAGACTAAAGATAGATTATGGATGGCCCCGATATCAGGCTTCATTTTAATCTTCACTCTGTAACCACTGAGACTCCTTGGTAGGTTTTAAGCATGTGTATGTGTTTTTGTTCATTTAGTCATATATTTATTTACTCATCATATTTTTGAGTAACCTCTCTGTGTCAGGCATCCAGAGTAAAGATAACTTAATGTTGGCTTTGGAGATAACCTAAAATCACTTGTATCACTTGTCTTGAGGTTCATTGATTTGCTTGAGTGGGCACCAGTAACGTCTCCATTCATCCCTGTACATGCTAGTATAGCCCTAGGGCATCTGATCCCTATAGGAACCTAAAAATAGAGGAGGAGGGGCCAGAGCGATAGTCCAGTGGTTAGGGTGTTTGCCTTGCATGCAGCCGGCCTGTGCCGGCCTGGGTTCCGTCCCCGGCATCCCATATGGGCCCCCGAGCACCGCCAGGAGTAGTTCCTGAGTGCAGAGCCAGGAGAAACACCTGAGCATTGCTGGGTGTGACCCAAAAAAGCAAAATAAATAAATAAATAAAAAAACAGAGGAGGAATTACCCAGAAACAAGAGCAATGAGGAGGTATCAAAAAGTATAGCAATTGCCACCTTTGGACCAGTACCTAGATACAGGACGTGATCACTGCCATGACCTCTCAGGCTGAAGTGCCCATTCTGGCTTCATTTATGGGTGATGAATATAGGAAGGTAAAGGAAGAAAACTGCAGCAGTCACAAAACACTAGACTAGACTACAGGCTCGGCATAGAAGCAGAAGTGGGAAAGGAAAGCCATACTTGGATTTCTATGTCAAGGAAAAGTGGGGAAATGCTTCTGTAGCAGCATGAATCAGACACTGAGGGAGTAAGATAGATTCTGTAATTGGAAGGACAGCTAGAATTTTATTTTTCAGGAGGCAGTGATTTACAGTGAACTACTAGTTAGGGAAGTCAGTGCAATGTCAGAGGAAAAGAAATAGAAGGTGAAGGGAGAGTTCAGTACCTTCCTTAGCTCCTGGAGCCTTAAGTAAAGCTGGTACAGTTTCACAGTCATGAGCTAAATTGTTGATAACAGTGAAATTTCTGAGATGCACCAGATGACTGAGGATTGAACTGAGTTTTAATAGTGGATTCATGGGGACCCAAGGGGGAAAATGTTTAGAAATGAGAATTGATTTAATGGAGCATAATGTTTCATGCTATGAAATTGAGTTTTTAGATTATTCTCAGTCAACTCTAAGACAGAGATATTTCAGAAATGGATAAATTCCTGAAGTCCTGTAACCTCCCAACGACTGAAACAAGAATACCTGCAGCACCTGCATAAGCCTATCACCATCGAGGAAATTGAAACAGTAATTAAAAGTCTGCCCAAACACAAAAGCCCAGGTCCAGATGGATTCACTAGTGAATTCTACCAAACCTTTAAGGAGGAACTACTGCCAGTCCTTATCAAGCTCTTCCAGGAAATAGAAGAAACAGAAACACTCCCAAATAGCTCCTACGAGGCACATATCACCCTGATACCCAAAGCAGGGAGAGAAAACACAAAGAAAGAAAACTACAGACCAATCTCCTGATGAACAAAGATGCTAAGATCTTCAACAAAATGCTATCAAACAGAATCTAAAGACTCATCAAGAAAATTATCCATCATGACCAAGTAGGATTCATCCCGGGAATGCAAGGATGGTTCAACATTCACATGTATATCAACATAATACATCATATCAGTAGGAGAAAAAATAGAAACCTTATGATCATATCAATAGAAGCAGAGAAAGCATTTGACAAGATCCAGCACCCGTTCATGATTAAAACCCTCCAGAAAATGGGAATTGAAGGAACTTTCCTTAAGATAGTTACAGACATCTACCAAAAGCCCATAGTGAGGATCATTCTCAATGGGGGAAAAACTGAAAGCCTTCCCCTAGATCAGGGACAAGACAAGGTTGCCCACTCTCACCTCTTTTATTCAATATAGTACTGGAAGTACTTGCCACAGCAATCAGAGAAGAAAAGGACATCAAGGGCATCCAGATAGGCAAGGAAGAAGTCAAGCTATCATTATTCGCAGATGACATGATATTATACCTAGAGAACCCTAAACTCTCTACCAAAAACTCCTAGAAATAATAGACACATATAGTAGAGTGGCAGGATACAAAATCAACATCCAAAAGTCAGTGACTTTCCTATATACTAATAACAAAAGAGAAGAAAGGGATATTAAAGAAATGATTCCATTCACAATTGTGCCACAGAAAATCAAATACCTAGGAATCAGCTTAACCAAGTGTGTAAAGGACCTATACAAAGAAAACTACAAGACACTGTTCCAAGAAATAAAAGAGGACACAAGGAAATGGAAACACATTCCCTGCTCATGGATGGGGAGAATCAACATTGTCAAAATGGTAATACTCCCTAGAGCTTTGTACAGATTCAATGCTGTCCCTATAAGGATACCCATGACATTCTTCAAAGAAATTTACCAAACACTCCTGAAATTTGTATGGAACAATAAACCCCATTGGATAACTAAAGCAATCCTTGGGAAAAAGAAGATGGGAGGCATCACCTTTCCCAACTTCAAACTGTACTACAGTCAGTATTAATTAAAACAGCATGGTATTGGAATAAAAACAGACCTGTGGACCTATTTAATGGAATTGAGTATCCTGACACCCAACCTCAAACACGTGATCATTTAATCTTTGATAAAGGTGCAAAGAGTCCAAAATGGAGTAAGGAAAGCCTCTTCAACAAGTGGTGTTGGGAAAACTGGGCAGAGACATGTAAAAAAATTAATTTGTACCTCTGTCTAACACCATGCACAAAAATCAGATCAAAATGGATTAAAGATCTCAATATCAGACTTGAATCCATAAAGTACATTGAAGAAAATATAGGGAAAATCCTCTATGACATTGAAGCTAAAGGCATCTTCAAAGGTGAAACACCACTAACAAAGCAACTAGAAGAAAAGATAAACATATGGGACTACATGAAACTAAAAGCTTCTGCACCTCAAAAGAAACAGTGACCAAGATACAAAAGATAGTCCACAGAATGGGAAAGAATATTCACCCAATACCCATCTGATAAGGGGTTAATATCCAGGATATATCAGGCACTGGTAGAACTTTACAAGAAGAAAACAACCAACCCCATAAAAAAATGGGGAGAAGAAATGTACAGAAACTTCAACAAGGAAGAAATTCGAATGGCGGAAAGACATATGAAAAAATGCTCATCATCATTAATCATCAGAGAGATGCAAATCAAAACAACAATGAGATATCATTTTACACCACAGAGACCGGCACATATTCAAAAAGCAAGAACAACAAGTGCTGGCGTGGATGTGGGGAAAAGGGGGACACTCATCCATTGTTGGTAGGAATGTCGACTGGTACAGCCTTTCTGGAAAACGATATGGACATTCCTCCAAAGTCTAGAAATTGAACTACCATTTGACCTAGCCATACCACTCTGGGAATATACCCTGGGAAGCCAAAAACACACAGCGGAAACACCATCTGCACCTGGCTTCTTGTGAGTCTCTTTTGGGATGGCGGGCTAGGGGCTAGAACCCACCTTCCCTCCTGGGTGCCTCATAATCAGCTGAGCGCAGGGAGAGCCAGTAGCAGCTCTGCCCCATGTATCTGAGTATATACATACATATATACATACATATATATACATATGTGTGTATTTTATGTATATATACATACATATATACATATATACATATGTGTGTGTGTATTTTGGGTCACACCCTGAGATGCTCAGGGGTTACTCCTGGCTTTGCACTCAGGAATTACTCCTGGCAATGCTCAAGGAACCATATGGATGCCGGTACTGAACCCAGGTTGGCCACAGGCAAGGCAAACACGCTATCCAGTGGACTATTGCTTTGATCCCCAACATGTAACTATAAATTTTCTACAGCTGTTGGTGATGAGTTTGTGAGCATCCTACTTTTGACTGTCATCTTTATCTGCTGCCTCCATGTATAATCTCTAAGCGAATATTCCTAAAGAAAGTTCCTACTGGATGTGAACCTGAGTCCCATGTAATAGATTTTTATGCCAGAAAGAATTGGAGGATCATATATAATAAATTTTACCAAAGTCTTGAGGTGGGAAGTTTTAAAAAATGAACCTGAGCAAATAGCAAGGGGTGGGGGTGCAGGAAATATCTTAACATTTAAGTGCTGATTATTAGTTTATTCTATAATTAATAAGATTGGGGAAGTGACACTCTAGGAATCTGTATGTATGTGTTTTTATCCTCCAGAGATATTCTAGAAGAAGAGGATCTCAGAAACCTCCGAACTCAAGCCTAAGGCACAGAGATAAATCCCTGCTAATGAAGATATTAAACTTTGAGTGCCTTCCAAAGGCAACATCTAACTACCAAGATTCTTCTAGGTGAACATCAGACCACTAGTATTTCCTAAGAGCATCAAGCCATCAGACTCTAACCTTGGAATCATTAGACAGAGCCCTCATCAAACTACATTGAGTTCCTTGTGAGAAAGACCCTAAGACTCACATTGCTACCAACGAGGTCCTTGTCCTGAACATCAACCCCAAGAGTCCCCCATTGTTGAATCCTTCTGTACATCCTTCCTCATCTAAGTAGACCATTATTCTTGTCTAGTCTTGACATAGTAATGCAACTCACAGGGATATGCAAGGAAATAAATAATTATTGAATCTTGGAACTGTTTATGTTCTGGGTGTCAGAATGTCTCATCCTGACAGAACTATATAATATTCCCTGCTAATGGGTGCATGTGAATATCAGCATGTAAATAAAGGCAACATCTGAAGAACCCAGAAGGTAACTGGGTTCTTTGACCATTCTGTGATCACCCTGGCTGATAAAAACTAGAGGTTTAGTGCAAAAGTGATGCCGATCTGAGTCCAATGAGAGAGGGCTGGGCATGGTTCACTGCTGGAAGACAGCTGTCCTCTATGAGCTGCAGTCTATGAGCTAGGCCTGGGTCCGTGGAGAAAAACTAGAGCTTGGAACATTGGCCAATTAGAAGCCAATGTTGAGTTCCATCTGATGTAGGTGGGCCCCACAGGTGGCTTATGTGAGGCGGGAAGGGGAGAGAGATGGTCCTTTACCAGTTGCCTCTACTATCCAGGACCTGATGGGCGGGCCAAGGACTGATAAAGTCTGCGATGAGCCCTTGCACTTATGGGCTGAGCCCCACCAGCCACACGAGGTGGCCATCAAGCCACACCTGATGTCCACTTGATCTTTAGGCATGGGAGTTGATCCCCACCACCTGAGATTTCTCAGGGAGCCACCGACACAGGTTGGAGCAAGGAATTGCTCTCTGCAGGAAAGTCAGTCCTAGGCCTTACCCGGGGTTTTCAGAGACCTTGTCTTCCTCGCAGAAAAAGAATTTTCAGGAGTCGACGAGCAGTGAAGTAAAACCAGACTTTATCATGGAGGTTTTAGGAAGAGCAAGGAGGAGGGAAAGTGAGAGAGCACACATCTCAAGAGGGTTGATGTGGGCGACACATTTGCTTCGGGCACATGTGCTCAGCCACGTGGGCTCAAGCAGCACATGGGCTCGGGCGGCATCTGCGCCTCTTGAGACATGTAGGTTAGCTGCAGGCAAGGCGAGGACAAAGAGCTGATCTCTACCATCCAAGAAGAGGTGTGAAATCTAAGATGAAGACCCAAGAGAAGAGAATTCCAGATCTGCCCACGAGAGGAAACTGTGCTCAGGGTCCATCCCAGAGCTGGGAAATGACCTCTAGCTCCTTGAGAAACCAATTGTGAAGAAATTTGAAAGGGTTGACATTTTTATGAGAAGTTGTTTTGTTCCAAGAGAGCAAATGATTTCCCTTCAGTCACCCTCGACACCAGGGTATGTTTCGTAGAGGATGTTGAATGAAAACCTGCTGGCCTTGACTTAACTACCAGATTCCTGTTCCTCATTGTTCCTCATTGAGCGGTCAGCTTCTAACTGCCCTGGGCTGTAGAGAACAGGAAAGTTTCAAGAAAAGATAACTGCAGAGAGAAAACTGCAGAGGTGGGAGCAGTGGCTGGAAGCGCCCCTTGGTATCTCAGCAACACCCACAGGCCCGACAGTCCCTGTACACAGTGCCGGAGAGAAGGTGAAGAGGCTACACTTGTTCACTCGGTAAAGGAGAACAAGAGAGAGGGGAGACTCGGGAATATTTTCCCAGTGATTTCTAATAAAAGTCATTTTATGTTTCAAATAAAATTAATTATACAAAGTATTTTGTATGATTTGAAGTTTGCTTTTAGTCAAGTGCATGTTGCCGACAGGTTAAAAGACAAACATTAAAACTATAAGCACGTGACAGTCAGTCATAGTCAACTTCCCTAAACCCTGAAAAGTCTTTCATGGTTGGGTAGAGCAAGACCCACACTGGTGCGGCAGATGAGCCCAGCCTGCGGCCTCTGCCCCTCTGCTCACACCCAGGCTTGTGCTGTCCCTGGCCCAGACCCAGGAAATACCCTGTGGACCCCTCCCAGGGCCTTGGAACCACGTTTAGGCATCCAGTGTGTAGGGCATCTGTGGCTCCACCCGGGAGACCCGAGTCGGACCTGGAATCCCTAGTCGCCCACGGCCACCGTGCTGGTCAGCAGGCACCTGTCTCACCACTGGGACTCTGGCGCCTCTTACCTCCTGGGACTGGGCAAGTGCTCTGCGAGGCTGCCAGCAAGCCAGACCACCCCCGGCTGTGCTTCCAGGCTCCTGAGGAGGCCCCATAGAAGAGAACGCTGGCAAGATGCGGCACTTTTGGCCTCTGGGATGAGAGGAAGGAGGATGTGCGGGTTCCACAGGCTGCTCTGCGGTCTCCTCCCATCGCCATCCTCCGGCCAAGAAACCAGCATGTCTTAGTGCCATTACTAGGGAAGTAGGGGGGCAGGAAAAGAGAACCTTGGAGCAGAAGTCCCTGGGGATGCTTTGGGAGGGTCGTGAAATGGCTTGAGGAAAGGAGTCAGGACAAGCACCGAGGCGGGGGAGGGGTCAGGATCCTGTGGAGACTCCCTGGGGCGGGGTCTCAGGGGGTCTTCTTCAGTAGATGAGAAGGCTACAGGTTTTAAGGATCTTGTGCCAACGTGCTATGTTCTCCTGTGCTGTGTGGGTGAGTCCAAGACTAGAGACTGGAATTCCTGGCAAGTTTGCTGATAACTCTGATGTGTCTGGAGTCAGGTGACCGTGGCTGGGTACTTGAGCACTATTGAGGCTGGGGCAGTGGAGGAGAAATCATGCAAATTTACCTGCCAGGGCTGTGGGACGCCCTCTACCGCCCGAAATGACCAAGATTCTTCTTAGAACACCTTTATTGGAGCTCCAAGTTTGATCTTAAAATGGCGAAAAGAACCCCGACCCTTTGTGAAGCTGCTATAGCGCTGGTTGGTGCAGGTCATATGAGCTGATAAAACGTCCCTGATTGGACAAAACCTGATACAATCCAGTGACGTCGCGGAGGCACCTTAAGCCGGACCTGCGCTCTTACTAGGCAAAGGCTTCCAGCCGAGGCCCTACGGGCAGTAAGTCACTATGAAAGCGGTTTTGTTGCAGCTAGTGTTGGCAGGAGAACAAGGAGGTCTTCATTGCTCTAGTTGATCAGGCCCATAGGTCTAGGCTAAGCAAGTGCCTGAAGCCTTAGACAGAACTCAGGGGTCTGAGAGCCTGTTTTCATAGAACATTGCTATATTCATCATTACTTTGCCTCATGCTCAAGCAAGGTGGGGGTATATGCACGTGATGGCGTTTTACAGTACAGATACAGGGAATTTCCTAAAATCAGCATTTTCTTAGGTTTGATCAAGGAAGTTCATCAAAATGCAGTGTGAGCTCTTTTGGAAACTTTCCACCCACAAGCAATATCATCTCTTTAGAATACATGCTATAGATTTATTATAAAATAATAAAATACTTCTCATAAATTCCCATCATAAAGTTATCCCAGAATGTGGCCTATTCATTGCACTTAGGGTATGCTTGTTTCCTCCAAAGGTGGAGAAATTTCCATAGTTTGAACCGATAGAGGCTTTGATGCTTTGTCCCTGCTTTTGCTGTTCAAAATTAAGTGTAGGGCTAAGACCATAGTACTGCAGGTAGGTTGCTAAGACCATAGTACTGCAGGTAGGTTGCTTGCCTTGATGAAATCAACCTGGGTTCGATCTCTGGCATTTTCTGGCCCTGCTAGGAGTGATCCCTGAGCACAGAGCCAGGAGTAGATCCTGAGCAACACTGGGTATGACCCCCCCAAACCAAAGGTAAGTGTATAAGGGTTGAGGCATTCGCCTTGCACGTGGCTGACCCTGGTCACCACATAAGGTCCCTGGAGCACCAAGAGTGATCACTGAGTACAGAGCCAGGAGTAAGCCATGATCACTACGTGTGGCTCAAACACACAGGAAAATTTCTAAAACACTGTGACTGAACTTTACTGATTTAGGGGGGGCGCCGAGAGATTGGGACTTCTGGCGCACGAGCATTGCAGTGTTGCCGTTACGTTTTCCATGAACTTCCCCTGTGCATTTTGGAGCTGGAAGAAACCCAACAAGGTCTGTAGCTTCTTGCTCCTCCTGTCTTCTCTGCATCTCACTCTGAATCTTCTGTGCTGTCCATTAGGAAAAAGAGTGTACTCAAGTGAGTTTCTGGTCAGGAGCTACTTGCTCCCTCCCCACCCGCCAATCTACTAGTTTGTAAGGCTGAAACATCTCCCTCCCCTCACTTTTGAAGCCACTATTTCATGTCTGAGTTTCTCTCCCTGATTCGCTCACAGTGTTTTGCACCCAACCTTGATTGTGGCCTGCCTGTGCCTGACCTGGTGCATCAGCCTCACATAGAAGAGACTCTTGGCCTCTGTTCTCCTCTGAGAGCTTGCACAAATTATGAATAGAACGTTTCCATACTTGATCTTAGCCAAAAGGCCAGGAAGCGATGAAAAAAAACGTTTCTTACCTCACTGTCAGAAGTCATTTTTCTTTCTACACCGTTGGCTGAAAATGGGAGCCACTAAGGGTATTCTGTCAAAGTTTGTTTCAGAATGTTTTAACTTCCCCTCTCCTGGAAAAGTCCTGGGAAATAGAAAAGAGGGCGGTAGCCGTGAACGAGTCAGCACATCCGTGCTTAAAGCAAGCTACTGAAAGCTCAGGAGTTGGGACTTCCAAGTGCAGTGATGTGCTTTGTTGAAGAGCCCTGAATGCTAAGTGGAAAAACATCTGCACCAAGTCTTCAGGATCTTCCGGATTCCCTGAATAGAAAACGGGATTTTAGAGGTCACCTCGGGATTTCTTCCTGAGGTCTGGCCAAAGGAGCCACGGGTAAAAGAGGAGGGCCTGCTTAGATACGGCTTCCCTTCCCGGTCAGACCGACCTTGAGGTTATTCAGACCTGAGCGTCCCGCTCTGAATAGGCGCATGGTGTCCGGGAAGCCTCCTCCTCGTCCTGCTTGGGGTCCTCCGCATCGACAAGCAGACAGGGAGCCCCCGGCCCCTCTGCTCCCCCTCCCAACCTCTTTCTGGCCAAGCTTGTGACTTATCTGGCCAAGTCCGCGGGACGTCTGCAAGACTCTGGGACCCGACTTGTGTCCCGTGGGTGCCCCAGCCACTCCTCTCTCGCCCGCCGGCGCCAGCACCTGAACCCCGACCTCCACTGCAGGTGCGTCGTCCCAGGCCACGTCCCCGCCGGCGCCCCCGGCCCCCCCCCGCTTCCTCCAGCACGTCCAAGCGGCCGGAACCGCCCAGCTCTGGGATCAGGGCTTCTAGGACTGCTCCGGAGCCTCTGGGCCAGACTGTCCCATCTAAAGTGTAAATCCTCTTGCCCCGGGCTAGACTGACGGTGCTTTGGCTTCTGCCCGTGTCCCAGCACCAGGCAACGAAGACACACCAGGGAGCCAGGGCGGGTCTCAGCATCAGCGGTCTCAGGCTTGTTTCCACGAAGATCACCAGGTCTGTGTCCCTGGGCCCCTGGGAGCAGAGACTCCCGCTGCCGGACGTTTCCGCGCGGCGGCGACCCAGGTGCGCGGAGGGGACCCCAGGTGCGGCGGGGACCCCAGGTGCGCGGCGGGGACCCCAGGTGCGCGGCGGCGACCCCAGGTGCGCGACGGGGGACCCCAGATGCGCGGCGGACCCCAGGTGCGCGCGGCCCCAGGTGGGCGGCGGCGACTCAGGTGCGCGGCGGGACCCCAGGTGGGCGGCGGCGACCCCAGGTGCTCGGCGGTAAGGGGTGTAGCGAGGCGCCTGGGGAACTTGCCGACTCCAGGTGTCGCCGCTGTGTCCGGCCTCTCCCGTCTGCTCGCACCTGATGGCCGCCAGCCGCTTCGCGGAGGACGCGGGCACTGGCCGCCGCTTCACGTCCGAACCCCGAACCTCCGGTGTTCACGCGGCGAACGCACAGGGCTCGGAAAAGCTCCAGCCGTGCGGTGCAAGTTGGCGCGCCTCCCCGCGCTTGCCCCCGGCTGAGCGGAGCCGCGGCGGTGACCCGAGCCGGGACGCGCCCGGTGGGCAGCAGCCCCTGGAGCCGGGCTGGGCCGGGAAGCACAGAACCCGCCTGCTGCAGCGGGTGTGGGACACGGAGCCCGCACACCCTCCCCTCTACGCGCGCACTAGCACCAGGAGCTGGAGCGGGAGAAGAAAGCTGGGGGCCAGAGGGAGAGGGATCCGCCCACGGCTGCCCTGCACCACTTCTGGACAGCGACCCTACCTTCAGTGGGATCTTCCTCTAGGAGGTTCATAACACAGATGCTACCTCTCCCTGGTGGTCTAGTGGTTAGGATTCGGCGCTCTCACCGCCGCGGCCCGGGTTCGATTCCCGGTCAGGGAAGTTTCTTTTAGCCACCTCGCCTAGGTTAGTTTCCCTTTCCCGGCACAGGGTCGGACAGCTGGAGCCTCAGACCAAGGCATCAGGGAGGCACCCTGGAGGAGCAGGGTCTGATGCTGGTATCTGAGGGAGGACAACAGGAATTGCGTCTGCGGGGAGCTGCTTCTCAGCAGGTCGTTCTTTCTCTACAGTTGAATATCCCTAAGGAAGAGGAGTAGAGAAGAAAGGGGTTTGCAACACTGGCCAGGCGGGAACCGACAGAGCAGAGAAAATGGTTACTAGGCTTTCCCTTGCAGAGCAGGTTCTGAAACCATAAAACAGAATCAACTGAAAAATACGTGGAAGTGCACTACAGTCCAGCACAACGGAGGAAGAAATTTGCTGGGGCGGGCTGTAAAAGTAACTCCCCGTCCCTGGGTGGGCTCGAACCACCAACCTTTCGGTTAACAGCCGAACGCGCTAACCGATTGCGCCACAGAGACCCGCGGTGCGCGCTTCCCGTACGTCTGCAAACGAGCCTCTGCAGGCGCTAGGGTGGGGGCCCGGGCGGCGGCTCCGGACGCACAGCCTGGAGGTGGCGGCCGGTCTCCGAGCCGGCATGAGCGCGCTCCGGCGCCACAGAACGGCCACGGCCGCCTCCGAAGCCAGCCCGGCGGGAACCGCATCACGCACCGGGGCCGTGGCGCCCCGGCCAGTGAGTGTGCGGGGGTGGTCTTCCCTTCTGCCTCGCGGGCCGCCCAGGGTGGTCTCTTCTGCCCCGCGGGCCGCCCAGGGTGGTCTTGTCTTCCTCCCCGCCCGCCTGTCCCGCTCGCTGCGCGGGAAGGAGCGGTAAGGGCAGCCCGGACGAGGAAAGGGCCGAGAGGCGGGAAGGACGCGGGGACGCAGTGGCGGAGCCCCAGGAACCTGCGTCGAGGCCCGCTGCCCCCGGTGGAGACGGTTCGGATGGGCGGGCCCGAGCGGTATCGGGGTCTCTCAGGAGCCCCGGCTCTGGACTCTGGGTGGCCCCGAATCACCGTTGGTTTCCTCTTTCCTTTTGCTTGACGCGCGGGACCATCCCCTACTGAGGCACAGAGTGTCCCGTTTTTTGCTGCGGACCACCCACCAGTGGCACAGTGGCAGTTGGACGAGGAAAAGAACAGATGATCCCGTCTGCAGCGACACACAGCAAATGAGCCCCGCAGGACAGGCGCCACCGAGGGCCCCAGCAGGGACTGCAGCGGTGTTTCTCTGGGACACTAAGTCCACTGTGTGCCCTTGGGGGTTCCCGAGATAACCTGCCTTACTAACTGGCCGTATAAAAGAAGCTTCTCAACAGCCCCCCAAGACGGGTGGCTTCTCGCCAGTTCTGATGATGACACGCGTCACTGCCGGGCGTCACATGCAGGAAAAGACACGCTCTTCAGTACCGGGTTTTCCCAGATCACCGGGAGAGAGCTGCACAGCCCCACAGGCGAGCACCCCCTTTCCAGGCATTCACGCCCGTTCTGGCTTGCCCACCTGACGTCACTGTGATGGCCAGCTGGTGACCCACCGTTCCAACGATTTTGACTCTTTCTGAAAGTCGCATCTCGACTTTCCATACGGAGCATCCGGCGTCTCAGTGCGACCTTAAGCTTCTGCGCGCTCTCTTCCCGCTGCTGCGCTCTTTCCCTGCTGCTTTCACTCCTTCACGAGAGTTATTAGAAACTGCCAAGCCATTTGCCAGAGTGCTTTTCCTTCCACCAATGAAATGTCTCAACAACTTTTGGGTTCTGTCTTGTTAGTAGGTCTGACAGTTGTAGTAGATGAATAATGATGCCACATTTGGTGGCTTAAATCTGTGGCACACTTTATTGTACCCTTTTCAGCAGGTAGAAAGTCTTTTGTGAGTAGAGCTAGTGAGACATTTGACATTTGTTATTTTATTTTGTTTGGGGGGCAACATCCGGCAGTGCTCAGGACTTACTCCTGGCTCTGCACTCAGGGATCACTCGTGGTGGGCTTGGGAGACAATATAGGGTGCTGGCTTTTGAATCTAGGTCAGCCTTGTACAAGGCAAACACTCTATCCACTATTCTCTCTGGCCCAGGTTATCCTAGAATTATCTGGGTGGGAATCGCAGGCTCTGGCCGAGTCCTCTGGGCCACTGGGTCTCCTCTCCACCTTGTCAGTCTTTGCTGCTCTGGACCGTACAAGTGGGTGTAGGTCCGGGAGGGGGCAATAGACTGTCTTCCCTGGTGGTCTAGTGGTTAGCATTTGGTGCTTTCACTGCCACAGCCCGGGTTCGATTCCCAGTAAAAGGGAAAGACTTTTGCCACCCCCGCACCGCACCCTTGCTGCCCTCGGGAGTGGGTTGCGCCTCCCACTACTTTGGGGCTCCCTGCCGCACTAGCGCTGTGCAGTGGTGAAGCCCCAGGGACCCCAGCCCTAAGGAGTGGTGGCCTGTGCCCCTCACTCTACAGGAGTTCTGAGCCGACAGAATTTTTAAAAGCTGGCCTAGGCCATTTTCCTTAACACTTGAAGAGGCAATGACTGAGCCCTCGAGAATTTCCTGAAGGAGTACCCCCCAGGTGAGACCACAGAACACTGAACGGAACTTACAATCAGGTAGGAAGAACAAGATCATTTCAACGCATACAACTAATTTTTTATGATTCCCCAGCCGGAAAATGCCCTAAAAAAATGAGGATGTGGGCCTCAGGGCACCAGGCGTCGGGCATGAACACAGATTGGATATACCAAAGGGAGCCCGCCAGGACTTCTGCGTCAGAGGGTGGACACAGACGGTGGACACACTCTGTGAGCCAGCCTGGGGCCGTCTCCTGGGACAGAGGAATGCCAGGACACACTGTCAGTCACTGATGGTCCCTTACACCCCTAGCCCTTCCCTCAGGATTTCGCCCAGCTCCTATCCCAGAGACCCCAAATCTCTTCAGAGGCGTGACACAGAGAGGGTCTGTGGAGTGGCCCCGGTTTTGGAGAAACCTGCTCTAAACTGGTGAACTGCAGAGGGTTACTCAGCATTCCCTGGAGGGGCCCAGAGCCTGGAGTAGCCACTGAACACTGCAGGGGCGTGGCCCAAATTTCCCCCCCCACCCAAAATAAAACAAGGGGCGCTAGTTAGGGGACTTGCTTTGCATGCTGTTAACCCAGGTTTGATCCTGGAATCACCACCATAAGAAGAGTCAGGAGGGGAGCCCTGAGCACGCTGGGTGTGGCCCTAGAACAAAATTTAAAAATAAAACAATAAGCCAGTGGTGTAGAGGTTGGTATAGCTATATAGCCACGTCTGAGAGTCAGTAAAAACAAAAGCAGGAGGTCCAAACCACACAACCAAACTTACAAACATACCTGTCAGTGTCAATGAGAGGTCTCTGTTGGTCGGGAGCTTAGAACGAGACCTATATTCATTCGCTTGTATCACTTGTCTTCCCGTTGCTCATGGATCCATTAATTTTTTAATTAAACATTTTATTATACCACCGTGAGATATACAATTACAACGTTATTCATGTTTGGAGGTTTCGGATTCATTAATTTTTAATAGTCACCAGCTGGCGGGACAGCAGCTCATCTTGGAAGCTGACAGCTTATGAAAGGATCCCATCTCTTATATACCCACAGTATCAAAGGACAACACAAATTACACTACAAAAGCATTCCACATATTTAACATTGATATACAGAGGAGCCAGTTTGGAAGGGAGACAGTTAGAAGCCAAACCTGCAGGGGGTGCTAAGTAGGTGAGGGAGAAAAAGAATGTGACAGTCTGCAAATTCAGCCTTCCTGACTAGCCCAAGATGGCAAGATCTTATCCACTGCGGAGAGACAAGAAAAACCTGTTTTCTGTCTTCACTCCAAGCAGCCTCTCTCTCTCTCTCTCTCTCTCTCTCTCTCTCTCTCTCTCTCTCTCTCTCTCTCTCTCTCTCTCCCTCCTTCCTCTCTGTCTCTGTCTCTGTCTCTCTTGCTCTCTCTTTTCCTCTCTCCCTGTCTCCCCCTCTGTCTCTTTCTCTCTCTCTGTCTCTTTCTTGCTCTGTCTCTCCCTCTCTCTCTCCTCTCTGTCTCTCTATCACTCTCTCCCCTGTCTGTCTCTCACTCTCTCTCCCTCTCTCCTCTCTCTCCCTCTCTATCTCCCTATCTCTTTGTCTCTTTGTCTCTGTCTCTCTCTCCCTGTCTCTCTGTCTCTCTCACTCTCTTTCTATCTCTCACTCTGTCACTCTCCCTCTCTTTTGTCTGTCTGTCTGTCTCTCTCCTTCTCTTCCCCCCTCTGTCTCTCTCTGTCTCTTGCTCTCTCTCTCACACACAGTGAAGGGCTTGAGAGAGAGCTCAGTGGGAGTGGGGTGCATGCTTTGCACACAGGTGGCCTGGGTTCAGTCCCTGATCCTGAGCACCTGCAGCTGTAAGTCCCCCACAACCCCAAACAAACAAAATAGCTGCATTCTATTAATTTGAAATTCATATTAGGTCTATCAGAATTTTCATTCCTGATACAGCAGTGTTTCTCTCCCATAGGCCATGATTCCTGTGGGTCCTCAGGGTATGCCAAGTGGGGACTACAACATGACGCTATGGTGCCAATACCATCTCTTTCCACATCCCACCTTTGGCAAGTTTCTACTCTCTATCTCCATAATAGATGAGTCTAGATAACTTGCCCGATGAGTGTTCTTTTGGGTTGGGATCATCTCATTTGACAGAATAGCTAGCAGATATTCTACAAGTTGTAGAATGCCTGAATTAAATTTTTTTTAGGTTGGATGATACTCCATTGTATGATACTTTGAGTTCCTTCATTTTTCCATCATTGCAGACTTGAGTTGCTTCCAGTCTTGGCTACTGTGAAGCTATAAAGATGGGTATAGGACGTATCTGACTCTCTGGTTTCAGTTCTTTGGAATATATGTATATAGTGGGTTTTCTGTCATGTGTTAATTCTGTTTAAAAGTTTTTTGAGGCACCACTGTAGTCTTTTCTACAACATTTGTACAACTTGACTGTTTCTTATGCAGCTGAATCATACAGCAGTTTTTGAATCTACCATATTTTAACCACATACACATTGCAACCCATGGAGCTGACCTCCATGACATTGCTCTAAAGGTTCGCTCATACGTGTGGGGAGGGGTCACACTGGCCGGACTTGGAGTGGGGATTTGGGCTCCTCCGCCCTTTCCTCCACCTCCATGCCAGATACCCTGGAAGAGAGTCACGCCAGACCCACAGCTCCGACAGTCTTAGATAGTACTAGATATTAGGATCAGGTCCTCCCCAGGATCTTTCACATGTATACACTGTTTAACAGTACTAGGCAGGTTCTAGTTGTGACCTGTCATCCCATTGAGCCTAGCAGGAAGCCAGAGCAACCCCCACACCATGAGGTCAGTCATTCTCAACATCCAGACTCCACAGCTCCTCAGAGCTCCACCCAAGAGCTTTCTTTCCCCTTATTGTTTTATCAGTAAATGCTCCACCCAAGAGCTTTCTTTCCCCTTATAGTTTCATCAGTAAATGCTCGAGATGAGAGCCTTCTACTGAGAGTATACCACCTACACGGCAGAGCCTGGCAAGCTACCTGTGTTTTATTTGATATGTCAAAAACCAGTAACAATTATGGACCTCAATTCCATGACCTGAAGGAATGGTTTGAGGCATTTTCTGTTCCTGGAGCAAGCAGATGCCCTTGGGTTACACTTGCTTGTGACAGGACGTATGGAGATGTCACTTGTGCCTGCTCGAGCAAATCGATGAACAATGGGAAGACAAGTGATACAAGTGATCACTTGATCACTTGACATCCCATTATTCATCGATTTGCTGAGAGCGGGCACCAGTAACGTTCCATTTGACCCCATTATGTGCCAGTGTGGCCCAATGGCATCTGGTTGCTTTAGGAATATGAAGAGCTTCAAACTGTTCGTTTAGGGTCTTTTATTTTTTTGCTTTTTGGGTCACACCCAGCAATGCTCAGGGGTTACTCCTGGCTCTGCACTCAGGAATTACTCCTGGCAGTGCTCAGGGGACCATATGGGATGCCGGGGATCGAACCTGGGGGCCGCGTGCAAGGCAAATGCCCTACCTACTGGATTATTGCTCTGGCCCCTTGTTCAGGGTCTTGACAAAGAAGTCTGACCATCTTGTAGGTGGGTAGCCACGTGATCTTTTGACATCCTGTGGGATCCAGTTGGTAATGGCTCTAGTCCAGTGGTCATCTCCAAATCGCATTAGATGTCCAGCCCATCTGATTTTTTATGCCTTGGCAAACAAGACAGCATCCCTGACTCTGGAACGTCCACAGAGGTCTGAACTCAGGATTCCTTCTCTCGCTTGAGGCATGATATTCCAAGCATAGCTCTTTCGAGTCCCCTTTAGGAGACCTGAATAGCATTCTCATCCTGCTTTCTAGGGCCCAGATCTCTGTTAATGCAGGGAGAATGTTCATGCAGGGAGAATGTTAATGCAGGGAGTATGTTAATGCAGGGAGAATGGTGGAGTCTAAGAGATGCCCGGAGCCAGAGGTTCTTTGTCCTTTTAGCTATTTCTTCGATGCCTTTGAAGGCATTCCATGCCACTCTCTTTCCTCCTGCGCAGCTCAGGTTTTAGGTCGTTCATCATGTTGACTTCTCGACCTAGGTACACATAACTGCTGCATTCAGAGATGTTTGTTCCATTGAGAGTGAATGGGGCCTCAGGAACTAGTTCATTTTTCATAAACATGGTTTTCTTTAGATTCAGCTGTAGACCTATCTTTCCACATTCTCGGTCGAAGTCAGCCAGCATTTGTGCCGCTTGGCTAATGTTTGGTGTTATTAGAACGATGTCATCAGGCAGGGGAGGTGGTGTAGTCTCCAACTATCTATCTTCACTCCCCCATTCCTTCCCTATTCTAATTGTCACATGACGTTATCTAGGGTGGCCTTGCTACCTAAGACCCTGGGTTCAATCCTTGGCACAGGAAAATATATAATTTTCTAGCTAGGAAATACCTGCCAACATACCTGCATAAAACTGCTAAAAATCTGACAACCATTACTTACCATGGTCAGTTACACCTTAAAAAGAATTCCTAGAAAATGTAAGAAATACAAGAGCAGATAATATTGTTTGAAAGAATACATCATTTTATGATGAAGTAAGGTACAATCAGAAGTATCTGTGTTTTTCAGGATTTAGAACCTTTGGCTTCCTAGATACTTGCTTCTGGAATTCTCCCTAGATTTCATCTTTCCATTATCAATCCTTTCATCATTCAGGAAGGCAGTGACTCCTGTTTGTCTTCATTTTTCATATTATTACACTTTTCTGTAAACCAAAGATAGAAACTTCTCAGAAATAGACCAGGCCTCATTTCACCCACCACAAATAAGTGTGCCTGTATGATTAGAAACATAATACTCTACGTGTTTCACTAGAATGCACAGGAGATTTATTCCAGAAGGGTTTAGGTATCTTTAGAGAAACTGCCAGGTGTGCTTTCCTGAATAACACTAGCATGTTCCTGATGTTGAGAATTGTTGGGGTCTGAGCAGCTAGTCTTGGGGCCTGGCACTTTCCCACCATAAGGCCCTGAAAGTGAGACCCAGAAGTAGGCCCTGTTCTCAGGGCAATAAAGCCCAAATACTCCCACGTGAAAAACAGCGATTACAGGAAGATACGCCCTAAGCCAAGACAGAATGTGCCTGGTCTTCTGACCTCAGGGATACGTAACTGCTGTTCTACTGCAATGGCCCAGGAGTTTGCAGGCACTGTTACTCTATGGCCAGGGAGTTTGCAGGCGCTGTTACTCTATGGCCAGGGAGTTTGCAGGCGCTGTTACTCTATGACCAGGGAGTTTGCAGGCGCTGTTACTTCTATGGCCAGGGTGTTTGCAGGCGCTGTTACTCTATGGCCAGGGGAGTTTGCAGGCGCTGTTACTCTATGGCCAGGGAGTTTGCAGGTACGCTGTTACTCCATGGCCAGGGGTTTGCGGATCGCTGTTACTCCATGGCCAGGGAGTTTGCAGGTGCTGTTACTTTATGGCCAGGGAGTTTGCAGGCGCTGTTACTCCATGGCCAGGGAGTTTGCAGGCGCTGTTACTCTATGGCCATGAGTTTGCAGGCGCTGTTACTCTATGGTCATAAGTTTGCAGGCGCTGTTACTCTATGGCCATGAGTTTGCAGGCGCTGTTACTCTATGGTCAGGAGTTTGCAGGCGCTGTTACTCTATGGCCATAAGTTTGCAGGTACTGCGCGACTTGTGCCTGTATCCCTCTACTCAGGAACTATATAAAAGGCTTGGGCTGCTCAATAAAACAGGAACTGCTCTCTAGAACCCCCGCTGCGTTGGTGTCTTTTTCTTTCTTTCTGCAACAGCAGCAAGGCAGGGCCTCTCCCAAGTCCTTTCCTCTCCTTCCCCAGGGTTGAAATCCGGCAAGATTCAGGTCTCCCTCATTTGTGCCAGGGACCACTGGCCACAGCCCCCCACAGAGAATCGATGCTATTCAAGTCAAAAAAAAGTAAAATGTCTTTTACTTTTTATATGTACTAAATTAAAATATCTTACTGTTTAGATATGCTAAATTCAAGAGAAAAAAGTCAAATGTCTTTGTTCCCTAGTTCACAAGATACTCGCTCAGCTTTCAAATGAACTTCTCCAAATGAAACTTTCATTTTTCCCCCCACAGGATCAATCGCAAAGTCATGCTCCATGTCACTAATCCCCTCATGGCTTTCTCATAGAACCCCCTATGTCTAGACCAGAGACTACGGAGAGAAGGTCCTCCTCCTTTATATAACTCCACCCCTCTTTTCCCTTCTAATCCCACCGGAGAACAATCTAGTAAACCACAACAAAGAACCTAGTACTCAAGTTGAGAACCAGGACAAAGAAGACCGCTCTTGTCTAAGAAGTGTGAGGATGTCCCTTTATTATTTTCTTTCTCAATTTTTCTTGCCTTTTTGTTCTTCATAGCCCTAGTAACAGAATAAATCTTAGAAAGAACCCAATCTTCTTAAAAGAGAAATTTGAAAAAGGGACCCTTAGAAGTTTGGAAGAAATACCAGGAAGGAGACTGGAAAACTCTTGACAAAAGTCCCTCTACTCTTCCCCAAGTAATCATGGAAAAGGATTAGAGAACTTAAGTATCACATAAACTACTATTTAGTCCAGAATAACCCTGAGTGATCTATTTGTTGGGATTTATCGCCTCTGAACTGACTTTTGCAAATACTACCCACAGAAGGTCAAACAGAACTTGCAGTCTGAATCTAATCACCTGCTAAAAGCATTTTATAGGGATGTTGTGATGACAGGGATTAAGGTTCTTGCCTTGTACATAACCAACCCGAGTTCAGTCCCCCAACACCACACAGCCCCCTGAGCATCACTGTATATAGTACAGCCCCTGTCCCCACCTGATGGCCTGGATGATCCCTGGTGCTGCAGAAGCCACCCCCAGGCCCCGCATTGTATCACAGCTGGGCCGTTTGACCGAGAATCTCCAGGAGTGGCCCTGGGCCTATAGAGAACTACTTGGGAGTTGAACAAATATTTTTCTCCAGAGAATTTGTAATTGGATCCAGGTTTCATGATAAAATGATCATGAAGCATTACCACTGCCCCCTCACAGTTCATCAGGGAGAATCTCTGGTTAGCTCAGCAGCAAAGTGTGTGCCTTGGAAGTGTGAGAGTCCAACAAACGCTACACTCCTGGACTTCCAACCCATGGGGGTCACAGGCAACCAGATGTATGACCTCCTAATAAATAGTGTATGAGCACTCCACCATCGGAATGTATGCAAACACCACAATCATGGTCATCGTAACAATACGAAAAGGGAAAATAAAATAAAAACAAACAACATAACAAACTATCCCAGTTCATAAATTAAAAAGGACTGGAAAAAATAAGTATTTAATTAGCGATGTTCTTACTGGTAGAGTGCTAAGACCTCAAGTATGATCCCAAGTACCACTCAGCCAAATTTGGTCCTGGCACCACAGTAAGTATGCAGTCTCTG
>JAJIBD010016102.1:0-14797 GCA_021461705.1 Cryptotis parvus | reverse complement strand
GGAAGGAAGGGAAGGAGGGAAGGAGGGAAGGAGGGAAGGAAGGAAGGAAGGAAGGAAGGAAGGAAGGAAGGAAGGAAGGAAGGAAGGAAGGAAGGAAGGAAGGAAGGAAGGAAGGAAGGAAGGAAGGAAGGAAGGAAGGAAGGAAGGAAGGAAGGAAGGAAGGAAGGAAGGAAGGAAGGAAGAGGAAAAGAAAGCAAGCAGGCTACAGTTGTATATTCCTGCAAACACTGCCCACTCCAACAGAAAGCAGTTGGGGTCAATTCCCCACCTAGGCCCTTTGAGATGTTAATGTAGCCCAGCCAAGATCTGTCTTGGAAGTGCCCTGCAGGGTAGACTGGAAGAGGGGCTTCTGAGATGAACTGTATCTCAGAAATACAAAAGGCATGCATCCCTACCAAAGAATATCCTATAGCCAGTTATATATTTCTCCAAGCCTTGACAAGAGTCTCATCTTTACTTCATGGTTGTTCTGTATATTAGCCCTTGACTTATCAGAGAGTCATGCTTGCTTGGAGGCAAACAGCATTTCTCTCTGGTCTAATTACTTAGAGATCCAATGTAGCCAGGCAAATATACCGGTAAGATCTAGCTAGTCCCACGATGATTGTGGCAGCATAAGAGAAAATATTTATACCAGCATAGAATACATGGTCAGATGAACTGCCACATTCAACTGTCCTCCTATCTACAAAGTGGCCTGCAGGGGCAACTCCAGGCCAGATACAGAGGCTCTGGGCAACAGTGTACCGCAACAGGAATCTATAACTCATCCCTTTAATAAGAACAGGTTTAATAACATTTAATAAGAACCTGTGGCTTCCGAGTGGCTTTTTTGTTTAAGCATGGTAAAATATACACAACAAATGTACCATTTAATCATTTTTCTGAGCCTAACTTCTGTAGCATCCAGCAGCCAGTGTTGTTCAGCCTCAGTACCATCCATCTCCTGAACTCTTTTCATCTTCCCCAACAAAAACCCTGTCTTATTAGACCTTAGCTTCTTCTTTCTCCCCTTCCCCAGCCCTTGGCAACCAACAGCCTACTTTCCGTCTCTATAAAGTTGAGTCATCAAGGTATCTTGTACAAGTAGGATTATGCAATATTTGTCCTTTTGTGACTTGTTTGACTTAGCATACAATTCTCAGGGCTCATCCTGTGTTGCAGCATGTCAGAACTCCATTCTCTCTAAAGCCTATTCCACTACATTTCACTATCACCTTTTATTTTTCCCTTCACCCATGAAGAGACACTTGGGTTGTTTCCAGTGTCTGTCCATCGAAACGCTGAGATGAGCACACGTAGTTTCCTATCAAAAGTTAATTCCATAGCACTGTCTCTTATCAAAGTTGTACATATTCAATGAACAGCAAAAGATATAATTAACTGTCACAAAATCTCATAATTGAAACCTTGATGCAATATAAAAATAAGTGAACTATTTGCAATAATATGGCAGAAAGGATTATATCTAGAATATATTCACAGTTTTGTCATTCAAATGATGAAAAGAAATACAATCAAAGAGAGAAGCCAAAATCTTTAAAGTCATCTTGAACGGTTTGAAGACTTGTCAGAGAAAAGTGTTTAGTGACCACCAATTGTACATAATGAACTCCAAATGAAGAGAAAGGCTTTTCCTGTCAGGGGCAAAGGAATTAAAAATTAGGATACAATGATAGAATCCTGGATTCTTTCATGAACAGTAAATCTCAATTAACACAGCCTATTTCAAATAGTTGACATATTTGTTCAAAAGGTGCCAAACTGAGCTATAAAGGGAACCTTATCTATTCATCACTTATTAACAGGTGGTAGGGGGCCGGAGTGATAGCCCAGCGGGTAGGGCGTTTGCCTTGCAATGCTGCCGGCCGGGTGCCAGCCGGGTTCGATCCCCAGCATCCCATATGGTCCCCAAGCACCGCCAGGTGTAATTCCTGAGTGTAGAGCCAGGAGAAACCCCTGAGCATTACAGAGTGTGACCCAAAAAGAAAAAAAAAAGAGTTTTCTGGGCCAGGTGATAGTCCAGCCGGTAGGGCATTCGCCTTGCACACGGCCGACCTGTGCATGCCTGGGTTTGATCCCCGGCATCCCATATGGTCTCCGAGCACTGCCAGGACTGATTCCCTGAGTGCAGAGCCAGGAGAAACCCCTGAGCATCGCCGGGTGTGACCCAAAAAGCAAAAAAAAAAAAAAAAAAACAGGTGGTAGGTCCTTGAATGAATGAATGGATGTTGATAGACTTGTCTTATCAAGCTACACCATCCTTCTCATCTACATTTATGAATCAGTCAAAGGAAAAACACCATTCTCTCTTCCACAATGGAAGAGATAGTTTTTTTCTTAAATTTTATTATACGACCATGAGATATACAATTACAAAGATGTTCATGTTCAGTTTTCGGTCATACAGTTCCAGCACCCATCCCTCCACCAGTGCCCATTTCCCACCACCAATAACCCCAATTCCCTCCCCCTCCCCTAGCCTGCTTCTATAGCAGGTTCTCTCTCTCTCTCTATCTCTCTCTCTCTCTACTCACTCTCTTTCTTCTCTTACACATTGTGGATTGCAATATATACATTTAGAGGTTATCCGTGTATCTTTTGCCTATATTCAATGCTCAGTTCTAGGCTGGTATTATCATTTTTGATGATTATTAGCAGGAAGAGAAAGTTTGAGTGGGCTATTCTTGTAAGTATTCAATGTACTCAATGATATTCAAATGATACTCAAAAAAATGATACATAACCAGAACAATTCAACTCAGCAAAAAATACCAAAACAAAAACAAACCCAGAGGGTAAAGAGTAACTGGGTAATCAGGGATATATTCAGCCCAGGGCCCTCTCATAGGAAATGTGTGGAGACTCTTTTTTGGTAGGTAAAATGTCAGGTAGGATGAGGGGCCAGAGTAATAGTACAGCAGGTATGGTTTGCCTTGCACACAGCCAACCAGGGTTTGATCCATGGCATTCCATATCCCCCTGAGCACGGCGTGTTGAGTTGGTTTCTACAACATACAATATGATCTTGCTCAGATGGTTCCCCCCACCCAAAACACTGAGAGATGCCTAAATTCTGCACACAGCAAATAAAACATACTGTATAGGCTGGAGTAAGACCCCAGCAAGCACTTGATGCAGGTGAGGCAGAAGTGGCGGCGGCTGGTCTCTGTGTTCAACTGCAATTCCCATGTTCTTCAATATTTTCAAAAGTGAAAATACTGAATAATAAAGATGCTCAGACTCAGAATTAGAAAGTAGAAAAGTTTATTGGAAAGTAGAGGAGAAAGAAAGGAAAGGAACTCCCCTTGGGGGGAGGAACTTAGTATAGGACTAAGTTAAAGTAAAGGAGTTTCGTGTAGGCCTTTTAAAGGCCTTCTGCATTGTTACCAATCAAGTATTACAGAGAAAGCCGGAAATCTTCATGGTGGTCTGGCTGGTTTGGGTCTTTCCTGCTATCTGCCTCAGGTATTGATTATCTTAGTCTTGTGACTCCTAGTTCCAGACAGAATTGTATGGTCCTGGGGAAACCAGGAATGTTAAAGATAGGGTCTTAGGATGAGGTGGGGTAGGTCAATGGGGAGAAGTGGAACTGCTGGCAAGGGGAAACTGTGGGCTTCTCTCAGGTTGGCAAGGGGAGACTAAGGCTTCCTCTTTCACACTTTCGTGAGCTTAACAGCAACCCTCAACAAGCACTACCACCAGAATATACACAACTGAAAACTGAGATTTGGACCCAGCGAGTACATGTGCAAGAACAATAACTAAAGAGTGCAGCCACCTCGAACACCACAATCAAGTGTGTAAGCACCATAACCAAAAAGAGCCCTATTCCCACTTTATCCCAAGAGCAGCAGCAGACAGCAGGGGCTGAGAAACAGATATTACACTGTACTGGATGTGGGGAGCAGAGGGCAGGGGAGAAGGGGAAGGGTCTACTTGACCTAGGAAAGAAAAGTCATCGTGCTACTGTGATAGAGTGTCGGGATGCTGGGGTCCCCGACAGTGTCAGGACAGAAATTCTCTTCTACCTCCAAGGACGCTGGGGAACGAATGAAAACTCATGAGTCCGGCGCAGTTCCTAAAAGACTTTTAATAGTACTTTTGTTTGCTCTTCCACAGCAATCCAATATAATGAAAGAACTCTAGCTCTGGTCCAAACTTTGACCATGCAAGAGAGCCTAAGTCTCCCACCAAAGAGAGAGAATCTCACCCAAGAGGAGTCCTACCCAAAAGGAGGAGCAAAAAGGCCAAGGGGCCTCAAATCAGTCCCCTTATACACACCAAAGTAATCTTATCTGTGACAGGGAGGGTCCTGTCAACAAAGAACCCTGAACAGAGTGTAGAAGGGCGGTGCCACACTCTACTACAGGTATCACTGTATCACGGTCTTCCCGTTCATCATCGATTTGCTTGAGCGGGCACCAGTAATATCTCCATATGTCCTATCTCATGCTAGTAGAGCCCAAGGGCACCAGCTTGCTCCAGGAACATAAAGAGCCTCAAACCATTCCATCAGGTCATGGGAATGAGGAATATAATTGTTACTGGTATTAGGCATATCAAGTACAACACGGGTAGCTTGCCAGGCTCTGCCGTGCTGGTAGCATAGTCTTGTAGTCATCTCTAAATCCAGCATTTATTGATAAACCGCTTGGCCGCAAGCAGCCCCGCGAGCCGGGCTGTAATAGGCTGGTCTGCTGGGTGGAGTTCTGATGAGAAGGAAGTCCGGATGTGGAAAATGGAGGCCCTCATGGAGTGGGGGGTGGTTTGTCTGGCTTGTTGCAAGGCTCTGCTGGGGTGGCGGGCCAGGGCTAGAACCCGCCATTCCTCCTTGGCGCCTCGTGAGCCGCTGGGCACAGGGAGAGCCAGTAGCAGCTCTGCCCCATGTCTGTGAGTCTCTGAATCAGCATACCTGGGCCGGATTTAAAAGAGAGCTGCAGGGGCGGATCTCAATGAGCCAGGCTGTGATAGGCTGGTCTGCTGGGTGGAGTTCTGACGAGAGGGAAGTCCGGATGTGGAAAATGGAGGCCCTCATGGAGTGGGGGGGGGTCGTCTGGCTTGTTGCGAGGCTCTGCTGGGGTGGCGGGCCAGGGCTAGAACCTGCCATCCCTCCTGGGCACCTCATGAGCGGCTGGGCACAGGGAGGGGCAGGTATCAGCATACCTGGGCTGGATTTAAAAAGACTGCTGCAGGGTGGATCTCAATGAGCCAGGCTGTGATAGGCAGGTCCTCTGGCTTGTTGCAAGGCTCTGCTCTGTATATCTCATGGTGATATAATTAAAAAAGTTTAATTAAGATGGCTGAATACGCTAGAGAGAAGTACAGCAGGTAAGGTGTTTGACTTGTGTGCAGTTGACCCAGTTCAATCCCCAGCACCAAGAACTCACATTGTTCCCAAGGACTACCCAGAGTAACCTCTGAGTACAGAGCCAGGAGTAAGCTCTGAGCACTGCCAAGTGTGGCCCAAAAAAAAAAAAAAAAAATTAAAAGTGACTGAAGAGAAAGAGGTTCAAGGACACACCCAAAGCAATGGATGGCTGAAGGGCAGGCCCCCTTGCAGGGAACCTGGAAGTCTATGTAGTCACTTCCTACCCCTTCACAACACCTGCTGGTTTTTCTGCTTTAAAACTAACAGGGAGCCAGAATCACAACACAGCAGGTAGGGCATTTGTCTTGCACATGGCCAACCCGGTCAGATCCCCTGTATCCCATACAGTCCCCTGAGCACCACTAGGAGTAATTCCTGAGCAAAGAGCCAGAAGTAAACCCTGAGCATCGCCAGGTGCGCACCTAAAAAAAAATAAATAAATAAATAGATAAATAAATAAATAAATGAACTAATGAACCAATGAACGAATGAATGAATGAACAAATGAATGAATGAATGAATGAATGAATGAATATAAAAAATAAAATTAAGAAAACGAATGCTCAAATGTTCCGTGTTGGCAAGAACCAGCAACTGGGCACACTGGGGGAGAACCCGGGCACAAGGAAACAATCTAAGTATTGATGCCAACTCGAGCTCTATCACACACCCGGGAACCCATCTCACAGAAGTCAACATGCAGACAAACAAAAAACACACAGAGGGTCTTGTGTGCAGCCTATACAAGACAGGCTTTTAACAACTGCCACTGCTGGGCCGGAGAGATAGCACAGTAGGTAAGGCACTTGCCTAGCACATTGCAGAACGTAGTTTCATCCTGGCACCACATATGGCCCCCGGGCATTGCCAGGAGTGATCCCAGAGCACAGAGCCAGAAGTAAACCCTGAGCACTACCAGATGTGACCCAAAATCAAGCAAAACACAAATGACTGGGAAATACTAAAAATGCTCAAACAGCCAAAAATCAAAAAATTAAAAAATAACACCCAAGTGAGTGCCCAGTGCTGCTGAGGAAACCAATGTGTGAGCACAAATAAAAGAAAACAAATCCGGGGCTGGAGCAATCACACAGGCGGTAGAGTGTTTTCCTTGCATGTTGCCAACATGGGTTCAGTCCCTGACATCCCATATGGTCCCCCGAGCACTGCCAGGAGTAATTCCTGAGTGCAGAGCCCTGAGCATTGTGTGACCCAAAAACCAAAAAAGAAAAAAGAAAAAAGAAATCAAACCTGTAGTGCTGATATTCGCGGATCCTCCAGTGTTGGAGGACAGGTTTAGCTATTCTGGGAGTTTTGTTTGTTTTGCTCCCTCCCAGCTTAATCTATTTAAGTTAAGGTTCATTCTAATGAGACTTCTCTTCTATGTAAACACTGCTAGAGGGTGTGGCAGTTACAGAAGTCACCTTGATTGAATAACTTCTGACTTAAACATCTACTAAGACTTCTATGTTTTCTAGATTGGGCACAGCTCCTCTTTATACCCACTGCACCCAGCATGGGACAGTTAGAATTTACCAGGGAGACTACCACCCTGGCTACGTTGAGACTATAGGAAGGCTATAGGAAGGATCATACTAGTTTGCCCTCAAGCAGGGGGAGTGTGACCCTTTCAGTATACGGAGAACAAGATACTCAGAATCACCCTGGTGCAGATAATAATAAGAAGGACCTTGTGGGTACCATCTAGATTACATGAAGCTCATGAAGTTAAGATGTATTACTTTATATCAGCCCCCCTCTCTCCAGTGTTTTACATAAGAGATAATCTCGGGATTAGTCCTTGGTTAACTTGTTTATACCTGCAATAGGGTGTGGCACTACACTCTGTTTAGGGTTCTTTGTTGACATGACCCTCCCGATTGGATTACTTTGGTGTACATAAGGAGCTGACTTGAGGCCCCTTCACCTTTTGACCTTCTGGGCCTTTTAGCTTTCGGCTTTTGGCTCCTGTGGCTTTTGGCTCCTCAGCCTTGTGGCTTTTGCCTTTTGGCTTTTTGCTCTTTGGCCCTTTGCTCCTTCTTTTGGGTAGGACTCAGCTCGGGTGAGATCCTCTCTCTTTGATGGAAGACTTGGACTCTTTTGTATGGTCTAAGTTCAGACCAGAGCTAAAGTTTGTTCATTATATTGGAGTGCTGTGGAAGAGCTTTTGTATTATTAAAAGCCATTTTTGGAACTGCACCGGACTCGTGAGTTTTCATCTGTTCTCCGGCGTCCTCGGAGGTAGAAGAGAACCTCTGTCCTGACACTGTCGGGGCCCCTGCAGCATTCCCGACACTCCAGGCCTCCTGTACCCCAGTGTTCTATATCTGACTACTCGCCATCTAAGACCAGAAAAGACTCCACTGACCTGACCCTTTCTGCTCTCAGGGTGTTTCAAGGGAAGGAACAGGGTGGCACCATGAATCTATGGGCAGTGAGGGGCACCTCACAGGCAAATGACCAGCAGGACATGACTTCCTCTGACATGGAAGAGCTCCAGAGCCCCACGGAAATCACTTTGCAAACAAAACAGAGTCATGCAGCCCCAGAGCGCCGAGTCCCTCCCGAGGAAAGGACCAAACAGCGGAGTTGCCAAAGTGTCACTAAATCTTCCCACTTCACTTGTCCCTGGGGCTGTCATTGGCACAGAGTCCAGAGGCTCTTGAGCAACACAAGAAGAAATTTGCATAGGGGGAAGAGCAATGGTACAGCAGGTAAGGTGTTTGCCTTCACTGAGACTGACCCAGGTTCTATTCCCGACATCCCATATGGTCTCTAGAGCCCACCAGCAGGGATCTCTGATCATAGAGCCAGGAATAAGCCCTGAGCACCGCCGGGCGTGGCCCAGAAATTTTTTTAAAAAAAGAAGAAATTTTCACAGGCTTAAACCAAGAGCAATTAGGAGCCTTTAATCATGGTGTTTGAAGGGGAGGGGTCGGTGAGGCACAGGGAGGGGGGGCACAGACAGAACCCAAGACAGAACAGGCCATCTCTGGTGACCGAGAGCAAGTTGGCCCCACAAAGTCTCCTGACCTTCCTTGGCATCTCTCCCCTTCCTCCCAAAAACCTCCTCCAAACTCCCTCTGCACCAATCCCTTCCCACAAACCTCCAAACCCCTCAGCAGATCAGGCTCAGCTATACATGAGACAGAGAAATAAACACATAAATACATAAAAATAAATAAAAGACCAGATTAAATCTCAAGAAGGTGAGTTGAAGGCAGGAACCTAGCCCTGCACACAACCGGAAATAGACCAGTCATGAAGACCATCTTAGCTGCTGACCCTTACTGGGCTCTAGGTTTCCTGGGTCTCCCCTTCACTGCCCCCCCTTCCCCCTCTTCAGGCAGCCTAGGGCTCCTCTGGCACAACTTCGACCCTGGAGAAAGGGAGGCTTCTTCCTGGGCCGCCTCCATGGACAGCAGCAGGCCTGGAGCCCCCGCCTCACAGAGCAATTACATCAGCACAGGTCGTCTCTGCTTTGAGCAGGAACTGGCTTTCCCACAAGCGACTGAAATAAATTAGAACGTTTTCAACAAGGGAGGTTGAAAGAGGCACTCTTGGAAAAAATCTCAGCAGCTGCTCTTAAACAAAGGTTATGCCAAGGACTAATCCATTCTACTGAGATTATCTCTTATATAAAACACTGGGGAGAGAGAAAGAGAGAGAGAGAGTGAGAGAGAGAGAGAGAGGGCTGATATAAAGTAATACATCTTAATTTCATGAGCTTCATGTAGTCTAGATGGTACCCACAAGGTCCTTCTTATTTATTATCTGCACCAGGGTGATTCTGAGTATCTTGTTCTCGTGTACTGAAAGGGTCACACTCGCCTGCTTGAGAGCAAACTATTATGATCCTTCCTATAGTCTCAACGTAGCCAGGGTGACAGTCTCCTGGTAAATTCTAACTGTCCCACGCTGGGTGCAGTGGGTATAAAGAGGAGCTGTGCCCAATCTAGAAAACATAGAATTCTTAGTAGATGTATAAGTCAGAAGTTATTCAGAGTCAAGGTGACTTCTGTAACTGCCACACCCTCTAACAGTGTTCACATAGGAGAGATCTCATTAGAATGAAACTTAGGCTTAAGTAGATTAAGCTGTGAGTGGGCAAAACAGCAAAGTTCCCAAACTAGCTAAACCTGTCATCCAACAATAGGGCAAATAGATTTCAAACACTGTTAGGGAAGAAAAACGGCAGGCAGGTTCAATAAGCCAAAGGGCTTCCATATTGCTGTGGAGAATTACCAAGGGCTCGACATCACCCCCTTTTTGGCCTTGGGAAGAACATCTGGGCAAAAGAAAAACAGCAGCCTATCAGCGGTATCTATGGAAACTGCTCGTGTGCGGGCATGGCGTACTAACATTTAGAACATCCCAGAGACATAACTTGTCTGTGCAACTTGAGTTGTGTGTCTCCTTGAGTTAAGTTTTTCTTTGATTTTTTTTTAACTTAAGTACGTGGGGATTATAACGCAAGTAATGCCTATATAATCTAAAGCTTCCCCTTACTCGGGGTCTTGCCTTGGCCTGCATGCCTAAGAGCTTGACCCCAGCTAGCTGGCTTAATAAACTCCACTTGCCTTTTGCATTACTGGCTGGTTTCTTTGTGATTCCTAAGAACTTGCGACTCCGGACCCTAACAACACCTGTTACTCTGCAATGCAATATATTTAGTGATCACTAGAAACTGGCTTTACGAGCCATCAAAATAAAACTGCAAGTGTGTGACTTTCCACATTATTCCCTGAAACACTTCCAAAGTGCTCCCTAGAACATTTCCTTAGTCTGCAGCTACTTTCCCTCCATTTCCAGCAGAGATGTCTGGTTATTTTGTACATTTTCCTAGGACTGGTCATTTTATTTTATTTTTCCCCCCAAATTTTATTACACCACTTTTAGACATACAATTGCAAGATGCTCATGTAGAGTTTTTGGTTCTACAGTGTTCCAACACCCATCCCTCCACCCGAACCCATCTCCCATCACCGATGTCCCCACCTCCCTCCCCTCCTCCCACACCTCAACTGCTTGGCGGGTTCTGTATGTCTTTTCTCTCCTCTCTATCTCTCCCTCCCGCCAAACTTTCCTGAACATCGTAGAATGCAGTGCATTAAAAGACATAACTGTTTCCACTACTTTGATGGACCGCCCAGCCGCAAGCGGCAGCCTGGCCTGGGCTCAAACTGGTTTTGTTCTGTTAATCTGGTCGTGAGGTAGTATCCCAGCGTCCGGACAGCGAAGGTGGTGGCTAGTGTGGTGGGCGAGTCTCATCCAGCTGCTTCCGGGACCCCCAGAGGTGATGGGCCCACTCCCAAAACCCATCTGTCCTCCTGGGAGCCCCATGGTCAGCTGAGCCTGGGGAAGCGGAGGCCCAGGTTCCCCAGCCACGTTTGAGACTGCATGCTATGGCTGGTCGCCCCAGGGCAGCTCCTGGGCGGGGGTGGGAGGGGGGTGGGGGAGCGCTCCAGGCTTGACAAAATGGAGGGTGGAAGGGCCAACCCCTGACTCCATCTGATGAAATCCCAGTGATTCCCGCTTCTGGGAGCTGCCTACCTGGGCTGGATCTGGTTTTGTTCTGTTAATCTGGACGTGAGGTAGTATCCCAGCGTCCGGACAGCGAAGGTGGTGGCTAGTGTGGTGGGCGAGTCTCATCTGGCTGCTTTAGGGACCCCCCAAAGGTGATGGGCCCACTCCCAAAACCCATCTGTCCTCCTGGGAGCCCCATGGTCAGCTGAGCCCGGGAAAGCGGAGGTCCAGGTTCCCCAGCCGCGTTTGAGCGGGACTGGTCATTTTAGAGAGGTTGGTGCCACATAAAGAGTCACAACTGTTCTTGTTGCGGAAATTCAGAAAAGTTGATTGGCACATGAAAGATGTTAACCTTATCTCAGCCATTTTAACGTCTACACAGAATTTAACCTTGCGTTTGAAAGGTGCACGCTTCAGCAAGACATTCCAGAAGTCTTGGAAACAGTAAGAAAACCTAGAAACAAAAGAAACCTAGACTTTATTGAATGCCAAGAATGCTGTTTAAGTTTCAGCGAAGACCATATCTAACCCTTCAGCTACACAGAGACACTGACATAAATGCTAGTAATTTCGGCTTCTACATTCTTTAAAAAAAAATCATTGACGCTAAAAATTGGAGCTAAAACACGCACACTTAATTAGCTCCAACCCACTCTTTCATTAAAATAGAAAATGCTGGTATTAAAAACTTGAAAACGTGAAGCTGCCATTAATCAGGTTTAAAACTGCCTTATTCCAAAACAAAACGAAAACCTGCCTTATTGCACTTGCTCCGGAGGCAGTCCTGCAGCAAGGACGGGAAAGGCAACGCCAATCCTTTGGAAGCGTACCACTTCGGTATGGGAAACGCACTTCATTGGACAGGGCTTTTGGGTTTTGGATTTCACAGTAGCGGCTGTGTCAAGTTCATTCTTCCCCTTGATCAGTGCGTTGGGCAACGGCCCCGGGAACCTTCCAGCGAGGTCTTTGCTTAGCAGGGCGCCGAGGACACGCTTAGGGCTGCGCGCGGCGAGGAGCTCCCAGAGGATGCTCTAGACCGCGCGGGTCGCGGCGCCGCAGGAGCTGTCCAGAGGCCCCGCCCCGCGCACCTACCGGAAGAGGCGGAGCCGCCGAGCGGCAGGAAAGTTAAAAGAGACCCGGAAACGAGTCGGGAACCGCGTCCCCGGCCCGCGCTCGCTCAGCCTCCTCCGGGTCTGCCCACGGCCCCGAGATGCCCGTGGCCGGCTCCGACCCGCAGCCCCCGCCGTCGCCCCCCGCCTCGCAGGAGCGGAGGCGGCGCCGCACGGGGAGCGGCAATACCTGGGGCAGATCGAGCACATCCTCCGCCTCGGGTTCCGCAAGGACGACCGCACTGGCACCGGCACGCTGTCGGTGTTCGGCATGCAGGCGCGCTACAGCCTGCGGGGTGAGCGGGGGCGCGGGGCGGGGGCAGGGGGAGCCGGGGAGGGAAGCGCCGGGGGAGTCTGGAGGTGAGCGCGGGGGGGCAGCGGGGGGTGTGCCGGGGAGAGCGCGGGCGGGGGAGCCCGGGGGAGCGCCGGAGGTGAGCGCGGTGGGGAGCGCCGGGAGATGAGTGCGTGGCGGGGGAGCGCCGGGAGGTGAGCGCGGTGGGGGAGCCGGGGGAGCGCCGAGGTGAGCGCCCGGGGAGAGCGACCGTGACCGCGGGGAGGTGAGCACCGGGGGTGACCGTGACCGCGGGGAGGTGAGCGCCCGGGGAGTGACCGTGACCGCGGGGAGGTGAGCACCGGGGAGTGACCGTGACCGCGGGGAGGTGAGCACCGGGGAGTGACCGTGACCGCCGGGGAGGTGAGCACCGGGGAGTGACCGTGACCGCGGGGAGGTGAGCACCGGGGAGTGACCGTGACCGCGGGGAGGTGAGCGCCCGGGGGAGTAACCCATGACCGCTAGGGAGGTGAGCACCGGGGAGTGATCGTGACCGGGGGAGTGATCGTGACCGCTAAGGAGGTGGACGCCCCGGGGGGAGTGACCGTGACCGCTAGGGAGGTGGGGGCCCGGGGGGGAGTGACCGTGACCACCGAGGAGGTGAGCACTGGAGGAGTGATCGTGACCTCCGGGGAGGTGAGCGCCCAGGGGGAGTAATCGCGCGAGGAGGACGCAGCGGCCAGCCAAGCCTGCGCTGTGCGGCCAGCCAAGCCTGCGCTGTGCGTCAGCTCCGTAGGGCCAGTGGGCCTGGGCACTGGGCGCGCCTCAGGAGGGAGGAGTGAAGGGAGACCCGCGCGCTGGGAGGCCAAGACTTGCCGCCCCGGCCCGACTGACTTGGGAACTCGCTTCTCCTCTTTATCTGCGCCTCCTCCTGGCTGTGCTCAGGGACTGATCGTGGCGCTGGGGTGCACCCGGGCAGCCCCTTCAGCCGCGCTGTGCTGTGGCTCCAAACCCCGGAACCCCGGAGCCGAGCTCAAGGGCGGGAAAGAGAGTGGGCGGGACCGAGTCTGGCGGGAACTTGGGCTTCCAGCTGTTCTTCCGTGCGATCCTGGGAAGCAGCTGTTATCCTAAGGCTTTTAGAAACCCTAAGGCGACTGTGGGCTCTTGGGGGAGAAGAGGCTCCGGCTCCAGAGAGACTTTGAGGCATCTTGGGGGTAAGGGGTGAGCGTGAGCACAGACACTTGGGCAGAGGATTGGCTTCCCCGACAGTTACAGACTGTCCCTGCCGCCCTCCTGAACTTCCATGTGACTTTGACATCTGCAGTGATGCGGTCCTTAACCCCCTGAAGGTGACAGTGGAGGGACCCGCAGAGCCTGTTGGCTTATTGGAGGCGGAGAGTGGGGGGTGCATTCCAGATACTGAAATATCCCGGGTCCCCAGTGGTAGGTCCCCAGTGGTGGCCCATTGCCTTGGGGACTGGTCCTACAGGTGGCTTATGTCAGGCAGGAAGGGGAGAGAGGTGGTCGCTTTCTCCCCGGCCGCCTCCGCCACCCGAGACCCTCTGAGCAGAGGTGATACAGTCTGCCTTGAGCCCCTGCAGGGTTTGGGCCTGATCCAACAGCCCACGAGGTGGCCGTCAAGCCACACCTGATGTCCACTTGATCTCTGGGCACGGGAGCTGATCCCCAACACCTAAGATTTCTCTGGGAGCCACGGACTCAGGCTGAAGCAAGGAATTGCTCTTTGCAGGAAAGGAAAGTCAGTCCTAGGCCTTACCCAGGGTTGCCTCAGGGTTCTTGTCTTCCTTGCAGAAAAAGAATTTTCAGGAATAGATGAGCAGTGAAATTTTACAGACTTTATTAAGGAGGTTTTAGGATGGGAAAGGAGTAGGGAAAGAGAGTAATGCGCTCAAAGGAAAACCCGGGCTGCTCCAGAGACGGAGAGTGAGCCCTAACTGATTTCCAAAGGGGGTTTTATCCCTTTGTACTGGAATGCTCTGGAATCTTCTGCTGGGCCATCAAAGGTTGACGAGTTAAGGGCTGGGCAGAAGAAGGTGGACCCAGCTTCCTCAGGGTCTGTTGTTGGTTAATGGGTCTTATCGGGTCTTCATTTCTGGTTCCGAAGGTGACAGCCTAATGGTGACAGTTCACTGCCACGCCTGCCCCCTCCTGTCTACCTGCCTGCCTACACCACCAGCAGATCTCAGATCTCTACTTCCCTAACGCTCCAAAGGCAGCAGCTGCCTGTGAGCCACAGACTAGTTTTGGTTTTGCTTTGCTATTATGTGTTTGTTTATGTATTCACTGTGATTGAGGAAGCTCTTAACTGTCAGGCGGTGGGTGTTTCAGCTCCCGAGTGTCCTGTTCCTCCATCCGTGCCCCCAAGGTCCCCCTTCTCTCTCCTCACCTCACTGTCTAGTGGGTTGGGTCACAATAGAGTGGACTTGAAGGCTTGATGTGCCTATTTCTAAACCAAGACTTGGAACCAGAGCCCATACTTTGCCGCCAGTCTGCTCACTT
>JAJIBD010016101.1:5000-14168 GCA_021461705.1 Cryptotis parvus | reverse complement strand
TTTTTTTAATGTATATTATTGTGTCATTTGCAAATAATGACAGATCGATTCCTTTTGTTTTCTTTCTGTTCAAAAACACAATGGGTTTTTTGTGTATTGATTTTTGTAGCCTCTCACTTTTCTGGGCTGGTCGTTGTCTTTTAAGTTTTCAGTGTGTTCCTTATATTTGCAAATAGTCACAATTTAAAATATTTATTTATTTTTCCTATTTGAATGCATCTCCTTTTTTTTTTTTTTTTTTTTTTTGCTTTTTTGGGTCACACCCGCAATGCTCAGGGGTTTCTCCCTGGCTCTGCACTCAGGAATTACTCCTGGCAGTGCTCAGGGGACCATATGGGATGCCAGGGATTGAACCCAGGCCTGCACGGCGGCTGTGTGCAAGGCAAACGCCCCTACCGCGCTGGACTATTGCTCCGGCCCCCATGCATCTCCATTTTACCTGATTTTTCTGGCTTGGACTTCTAATACTGTGTTGAATAATCAAGGTTATAGAAGACTGTCTGGTCTTGTTACTAATTGCAGAGCCTGTGTTCTCCGCCCTTCACAGTGGAGTATGTTGTTAGCTGTGGGTTTATCACAAACGGTCTTTACTGTATTTAGAGATGTTCCTTATGTGTTGAGTTTATTGAGTGTTTTTATTAGGAACGTGTATTAAATCTTTTCAGATGCTTTCTCTGCATCTCTTGATAGGCCCATATGGTTTTTATCTTTCTTTCTTGGGTTGATGTGGGGTATCACGTTTATTGACTTGTATATATCGAACCATCCTTGCCTTCCTGAAAAGAATACATCTGGGGGCCGGAGCGGTAGCCCAGCGGGTAGGGCGTTTGCCTTATACGCTGCCGCCCATGCCGGGCCAGGGTTCGATCCCCGGCATCCCATATGGTCCCCCGAGCACCGCCAGGAGTAATTCCTGAGTGCAGAGCCAGGAGAAACCCCTGAGCATTGCCGGGTGTGACCCAAAAAGCAAAAAAAAAAAAAAAAAAAAAAAAAAGAAAAAGAAAAGAAAAGAAAAGAATACATCTGGTCATGAGGTCATGATTTCGTTTACTGCAAGGCAGTACATGTTCTGCAACATGCTGGGTTTGTTAAGATGTCCTTGAAGATTTTTGCTACTGCGTTCATCAAGAATATTTGTCTGTACTTGTATTTGTCCTTTTAGCCTCATCCTGCCTGCTGTTGGTGTCAGGGTACAGTGTGATGGGAAGCATACCGCTTCTTTCCTTGTTGGAGTTTGAGAAAGGTTGGTTTGGTCATCTTGGAAGAACTTACAGAAATCTTCGGTAAAACCCTGCTTTAGGGCTTTTACTCCCTAGTTTCATTCTTTTTTCCTTTTTCCTTTGTAATGTGAAGGAAAAAAACACTAGAGGAAATATACAGGAAAAGCTAATGAGGATTATTAATGATTTTTTCTTTTAAAAGAAATGGGGGTTGCAGTCCTGAGGCTGAACCCAGGGCCTGACAGTACCAGGCAAGTTCTCTCCTGCTTAGCTACATCCGCAGTCTCCCTGCTTAAAAGCGCTCTTCTTCTGGGGCCTGGACAGGTAGTACAGTGGATACGCCTTGCCTTGCATGTGGCCAACCTAGTTAGATCCCCTACACCACATATGCTCCTTGAGCTCGCCGAGCATGATCCCTGAGCATCACCAGGTGTGGCTCAAAGCCACACACACAGTTTTTTTTAAATGTACCTTTACTAAAACACCATGACTTGTTCATAAATGATAGAGTGGCTTCAGGCCTGCAGTGTTCCAACACCATTCCCATCACCAGATACACCATATGTGTTTTTAAATCCAGTTTCATTGATTCATTCTTGGGTTGTAATACATAATTTCCGGGTGAAGATTGGCCTTTCCAGAATCGTGTACTCAAGGGGCTGGAGTGATAGCCCAGCGGGTAGGGCGTTTGCCTTGCATGCAGCTGGCCCATGCTGGCCCGTGTTCGATCCCCGGCATCCCATATGGTCCCCCGAGAATTGCCAGGAGTAATTCCTGAGTAAAGAGCCAGGAGAAACCCCTGAGCATTGCCGGTGTGACCCAGAAAAGAAGAATCTTGTACTCATGAGTTGCCTCTCCTGGTGGGAGAACAAGAGGGACATTTAATTTTTCTCTCTCTGGAAGAAAACTGTACATTAAACTTTTTTTTCACATGCAGGGTGCCATTGATGGTCTTTGTCAGGTAGGAGAATTTTCTGCTCTGTCTCACATGATCTCTGATGCCCACTTTGTTTTTTTTTTTTTTTTTTTTTTGCTTTTCGGGTCACACCCAGCACTGCTCAGGGGCTACTCCTGGCTCTGCACTCAGGAATCACTCCTGGCGGTGCTCGGGGACCATATGGGATGCCGGGAATCGAACCCAGGCCGGCACAAGCCGGCCCGCGTGCAAGGCAAACGCCCTACCCGCTGGGCTATCGCTCCCGGCCCCTGATGCCCACTTTGAAAGGACCCCCCTGCCACGCTAAGGAATTCCAGTCTGTCCCAGTCTGGGACAGCGGGAAGTGACTTTCGAACCAAGCCTTGTGGCTGACTGTGAGCCGTGGGACGTGTGACCCTGATTCATGGACAGTCTTTGGGCGTGTGCTTTGTGGGTGTAGGGCTCAGCCTGTCACTGGCGCTCGGCGCTACCAGCCTTGTGACAAGATCCCCTCACTGCCGGGACAGCCTGCGAGCTTGTTGTGCTCCTGTGAACGTGGGGAATGAGACAATAGGTGTGAGGATGTATTCTCTCTCTAGGACCCGGGAGAGGGCCCGAGAGGTTCCTGTGAGGACCCGCTCAGGAATTATTCCTATGCTCGGGACCATATGGGATGCCGGGATCTCAACGGGTCGGCTGGCGTGCAAGGCAAACACCCTACCCGCAGTGCCATTGCTGCGGCCTCTTCTCTTCTCCTTCTTTTCTTTTCTTTTCTTTTCTTTTCTTTTTCTTTTTCTTTTCTTTTCTTTTCTGTTCTTTTCTGTTCTTTTCTTGTTCTTTTTCCTTTTTTTTCTTTTTCTTCTCTCCCCTCCCCCTCTCCTCCCTCCCCTCCCCTCCCCTCCCCTCCCCTTCTCTTCCCCTCCCTTCCTCTCCCTCTCACCCTCCCCTCCCTCCTCCTCCCCCTTCTCTCCCCTCCTCTCCCCTCCTCCTCCCCTCCTCCTCCCCTCCTCCTCTCCTTCCCCCTCCCCTCCTTCTTCTCTTGGCGACTTTCTCTGGGGAACTTTCCAAACCCAGAAGGTCTTACTATCTGTCTGTATGAATTAATTAATTAGTTTTTAAATTTATTTGTTTTTTGGGGTCACATCAGGCAGGGTTACTCCTGGTTCTTTGCTCAGGAATTACTCCTGGTGGTGCTCGGGGATCATATGAGATGCCGGGATCGAACCCAGGTTGGCCATGTGCAAGGCAAATGCACTACCCGCTATGCTATCACTCTGGCCCCCCCACTTTTTTTTTTTTTTTTTTTGTTTTTTGGGTCACACCGGCGATGCTCAGGGGTTTCTCCTGGCTCTGCGCTCAGGAATTACTCCCTGGCGGTGCTCGGGGACCATATGGGATGCCGGGGATCGAACCCGGGCCGGCATAGGCCGGCCTCACGCAAGGCAAACGCCTCTACCCGCTGGGCTATCGCGCCCGGCCCCACCCCACCTAGAAGGTTTTAAGGCTTCAGTGGGGTGGGAAACAAGTCTGTAAACAGCTGGATAGAGCCCAGTTCCCCAAGAGAAATGCCACCCGGCCTCCCAGCGGCCAATGGCTGCCCTGCATCTCCAGAAATGCCACCCGGCCTCCCAGCGGGCCAATGGCTGCCCTGCATCTCCAGTGGAGACGGGTCACCTCTCTGTCCTGTCCTGCTCAGAACAAAGATCAGAATCTCTCAAAACCAAAAAAAAAAATGTGGCAGGGTCTGGAGTGATAGTACAGCATGGAGGGCGTTTGCTTTGCACATGGCCAACCCCAGGTTCGATCCCGCATCCCCCAAGCATTGCCAGGAGTAATTCCTGAGCGCAGAGCCAGGAGTGATCCCTGAGTATTGCTGGGTGTAAACCCAAAAAAAAAAAAAAAAAAAAAAGAAGAAGAAGAAGAAAAGAAAAGACAAAACTGGCAAAATGCATGTCACTGAAAACCTTAACCTTGGGTGGGAAGTTGAGGAATGAATGAGTCAGGGCTCTCCCCCCAAATGAAGCCAGTGGGGGGGCTGGAGCCATAGGCCAGTAGGGAGGGAGGGCTCTTGCCTTGCTCACAGCCAGCCTGGGTTTGAGTGCCGGCACCCTGTATGATAACTCTAACCCCTCCAGGAGTTGTTGGTGAGCGCAGAGCCAGGAGTAAGCCCTGAGCACCACTGGGTGTGGTCCTAAAACAGAAAAAAAAAAGCAGTGGACCCAATAGGAGACCCAGAGCACACATGCACACATGCACACTCACATGCATGCACACACATGCCCTCCATGTAACACGAGGTTTTGTACAGGCGCAGGAATGCCCGGGGCAGGTTTCCTCCCACCAGGCGCAGGTTGCATCCCCGATTGTTTCATAGGGCCCTAAATGCTCGTCATGGTCCCCTCCCCTGCTTCGGGGGGTCCGTTTTAGGAAGTGGCAAAGGCTCCGACTGCAGTGTGTGGGTTCTGAGGTCACACCACAGGGCCGCCTCCCGCTTCCGCCACCTGGGAACTCGGACAACCGGAGTCATCCAGCCCTTCTGCGCTCTGCTAGTCCGCTTGGGAAGTGACAGTGAGCTCGGTCGGGTCCTCGCTGGGCTGTGAAAGAGAGGAAAGGCACTCAGCACCTAGGAGGTGCGGGACACTCAGCGCCTGATCCTTGGTCAGCTGCAACGCTGCCTTAAGGGAAGTTGGGGGCCGGACTGGAGCCATAGAAGAGCGGGTACAGTGTTTGCTTTGCGCTCGGTTGACGTGGGTTCAACCCCCGGCACCCCATAGAATCCTGAGGCCCGCCTGGAGTGATTCCTGAGCACAGAGCCAAAAGTAAGCCCTGTGAAGAGCTCTTGCCTTCACAGCTGTGATTCCCCCAAACAAAACAACAAATGGAAGAAGGAAGAAAAGGGAAAGTGGGGGCTGCGAGATGGTCCCAGGGCGAGGGCGTCTGACGTAATTTCCCAGCATGTCCCTCGGAGGTCACCAGCTGCAGCCCCAGAGACACCCCCTGAGCACCCCTGTGGGGCCCTAGGAAATCCACAGCACTTTGGGGATCAGACTGTTGCACTGAGCTCCTGGTCCGGGTGGCTGAGAATTGTCAGCCAATTCTCAGGAGAATTCTCAGGAGACCCCTGGGCCTCCCGAGCACTGTTTGAGAGCTCCCCACCCCCAAAAAATGAAAGCAGGAAGTGGGTTCTCACCGCCCCTTTCCTCCCTGGAGAGGGGGCTGGGAGGGTGAGTGACTCCCTGCATGCACCCCCAAGGGTGGGAGGAGAAGGAGGAGATGCAGAGCCAGGCAGAGGGAAGGACCCCCCGTGTCCCGCACGTCCCCGACTGTCCCACCAGGCCCCCCGGCCCTGTTTGTGATAGCTGACCTCCAGGCCCGGGGTCTCATTCCTGGTCCTGCATGGGGTACAGGACCGGCTGACTGCTGGGGCGCTGCTCAGTGCGTGGGGGTGACCAGTGGCCGTGTCCCCAGACCGCTGCAGCAGAGTGCTGCCAGCCCTGTGCCGCCCAGGAAACCTGACTCCTCTCTCTTGCCCCACGAGGGCGGGCAGGAGCTGGCCATGTGCCCAGCAGCCACTTGGAGCGAGCGGCCTGTGGCTTCTTCCTCACCCGATGGAGCTAGCGAAAACAGAAGTTTCTCCCCACCCCCCCACCCCCAGACTCCCTCCCCTGAACAGAAATTTCCCACATACTTGCTGGATCAGCTCACGTTTTCTTTGGAACAGCAGCTTCTCGCTTGGGCGCTCTGGGGCCCCCGGGAGAGGCCCTGCTGCTTGGGACCCAGGTTTTCCACTCTGGTAAACCTGCTCTGAAGGAGCAGAAGCCGCCGGAGGACGCTCAGCTCTGGGCCAGGTCCGGGGCCCCTTAGCTTCAGGGCTGTCCACGCAGCCGCTCGGCCCTGTCCTTGCTGTGGGTCCTTGGATTGTTTTGACCTTGAACTGCACCAGCCAGTTGTATTGCGGGGAAGGGGGCGCATATGAAGGTCCCCCTTGGTACTTGGGGGACCAAGCAGTGCCAGGGACCAAACCCAGGATTTCTGCTTGTAAGACAAGCACTCGGCCCTGGAGCCAGCGCCCCGGCCTGCTTCCGCTTTTGCTCAGCATCCTTGTAAGTGAGCTGGGAATGAGCTCGGACGCCTGTCCCCTGCCGAGCCATGAGGCTTTGCTGAGATCATCGATGGAAAATGCCTCGCAGGCTGTCTGGCATAAGAGGGGGTTCCCAGAGAGAGGGAGCTTCTATTTTTACCAGCCAATTATTGTATTTCCTTTCCCCCACCTTTGTCTTTTTGGGGGACCCTTACAGTTCTGCTTGGAGCCCTGGGGGGGTCCTGGATGGCTCCGCTTGCCCCTCCAGCAGAGCGACTTCTGTGGAACATTTCTTAGGTGACGCACCACTTCGGGCCTTGGCGGGGGAAACGCGGATGGTCTTGGGGGGCTGCACCCGCTGGGAAGGAGGAGATGCAGAGCCAGGCAGAGTGAGGGAACCCCGAGTCCCTCTGAGCGCCTAAGCACCTAACTCAGCTTGGCCCGCCTCACCTGTGCTGGGCTTGTCACCTGCTCCAGACTCTGCTCTCTCCTGATCTGCTCCGCTTTGGGAAGATGGAGGCAGGAATGTTGAGGCTTAGGTGATAGGACACAGGGAGGGAACTTGGTTTGCATGGGGCTGACCTGGGTTCAATCCCGCACCCCATATTGTCCCCTGAGCCCACCAGGAGTGATCCCTGAGCACAGAGCCAGGAGTAAGACCTGAGTACCTCTGGGTGTGGACCCCAAACCCAAACCAAAGACGGAATATTTCTGGGCCTTCTTCAGGTTTTCCAAGCAAGACCCCACTTGGTTATCACAGTTCCTTGATTTACAGGGAAGGACACAGAGACACCGCCCCAGGGAGTCACCCCCGGCACCTGCAGGATGGGGCCCCTGGGGCTCATTCAGCTTTGGCGTCCTGAAACTGCAGACCTGGGGACACCATACAGCCCCACCTTCGGCAGGTCTCTGGGTTTACCCGGCAGGGGCAGTGTGGCCCTAGGGCCAGCATCTGGCACAAGGAAAGGAACCGGAGGATCTCTGTGACGATGCCTGCAGGTGGGCACAGAGTCTGACCTTCAGGGCTTCCTGCCCTCGCCAGGCGGTCAGCGGACTGTACATTCGGGCCGTTTTCCTTTGCCAGAGAGCGTAACTCATTCAAACGCTGAGCACCTAAGTCGCCTCTGAACTCCGCTGATAGATTCTTGGAAACTGCTACAGAGTTCTGCAGGGCGCCGTGAGACAGATCCTTCCAGACCCTTTCGTTCCGTGCTGGCGGGGATTCCTGCTTCCTTCCCAGGTTGTGTGGAAATGGGGGGGGGGGCAAGGGCCAGCTTTGATGCAGGAGCCCCGGGCTCCTTTTTCAGCACCATGAGACCCCCACACCACTGTGTGTGGCCCCCAACAAAGCAAAACAAATGATGGGAAACGGCGTTGAGTGAAGTGGGCTTCATCCGACCTGCCTGTTTCTCTGTGTTGTGAAACCATGGCAACACCCTAGTGACGTGCCTCTAACATCACCCCCACATCAGAGCCCTGCACCCCTCAGCTCAGTGCTCTGGGGTTCTTCACCCCAGCCCCTTCCAGCTGTGGTTCTGCCTGTTGGGGACAGTCTGTATGCATGAAATCAGATGTAGCTTTTGATGTTCTTCACCTTTCTCTGCTTCCCTTGATGTGACCGAAGCCCATCCCTGTGACAGCGGCCCTTCCTTCCGGAGATGACACACCTGCCCATGCTATGTCTTTCGCCAGGCTCTGCACTCAGGAATTACTCCTGGCAGCGCTCATGGACCGTATGGGATGCCGGGGTTTGGACCAGCGGATGCAAGGCAAATGCCCCCCCCCACTGTGCTCCCTCTTTCTGCCTGTTTCTTCCTTAACTGGCTTGAGTAACGTTCCCGATACACGGTTCTGTGTTGAAGCTTCCGCAGCTGCTGGGTGTTTTGGGTGCTTCCACCTTCGGGCCGTGGTGAATGGACACAGCCACAAATGGTCAGATGTGGTTTTTGCTGGGTCCCTGTTTTTACAGTTCTTTGTGGGCATATAGCAGGGGGAGGAGACTGAGTTCTGTGCGGTGTACGCGTGGGACACTTTGGGGAGCTGCTAAATGTGTTTCCCCATGGTTGCACCCTGCTTCATCCCGCCACGCCAGCAGGTCCGTCTGGGGCTCCCCCGTTCCACCTGCTCGTCAGCACAGGCCGTTTACTAAGGAAAACGTCTTTTTGTTGGCCATGCCGGGTGTGACGGTGTGACGGCCACGGCCTCCTCCTGCCAGTTACATCTCCCAGTGACTCACGCACTGAACCTGCTTCCTCATGCTCTCGCCCCCCTTTCTCCACACCCTGCTCGGGCTCCTGCTCTTCTGCTCATGCTTTTGGGAACGTGGCCGTAGTTGTTGAGGTTCTGTTGAAAATGCTCAGAGCAGGGCAGGCCCCGAGGGGGGCAGGCTTGCGTGGGGTGGGGGTCCTCTTCATAGTGCTCCCCTGTCTGCCTCCCCGAGCTGTCTCCCTCAATGGCGCCCCTTCCCCGTTCCCCCTTCCCGCTTACCCCTTCCCGTTGGCCCCTTCCCCTGACCCCTTCCCCACTCACTCCTTCCCCATTCACCCCTTCTCCGTTGACCCCTTCCCTCCGGCCCCTTCCCTGTTCACCTTTCCCCACTCACCCCCTTCCCGCCAACCCCTTCCCTGCTCACCTCTTTCCCATCGACCCTTTCCCCCCCCCCTTCCCTGCTTACCCCTCCCCACTCACCCCTTCCCCCAAACCCCTTCCCCGCTCACCTCTTTCCCATCGACCCTTTCCCCCATCCCTTCCCTGCTTACCCTCCCCACTCACCCTTCCCCGCCAACCCCTTCCCTGCTCACCTCTTTCCCATCGACCCTTTCCCCACCCCTTCCCTGCTTACCCCTCCCCACTCACCCCCTTCCCTCTAACCCCTTCCCCATGACCCATTCCCGCTTACCCCTTCCGTTGGCTCCTTCCCCCTGACCCTTCCCTACTCACTCCTTCCCCAT
>JAJIBD010016100.1:0-33920 GCA_021461705.1 Cryptotis parvus | reverse complement strand
GTTTTACAAGTTGCATGAAAAAAAACCACAACCCAGGAAGATAGGAACTATGCAAAACCTACACACATGCAAACCAGAGGAACCAAATGAAAACAGAGGGCACTGCCGAGCAAGGCGCATGGGTACGAGGGCATGAGTATTACCACGCTGCCCCCCGTTCAGACTCGGGTGCTTGTTTTGCTGGAAAGCATTTTCAAAACTTTAGAACTGGGGGCTTATAACAAGTAAAAACCTCACAGAGAGTCTGGAGAGAGGACAGCGGTCAAGGCACGGGCTTGGGGTGTGCCTGACCTGGATTCAATCCTAGCACCACAGGGCCCCCCAAGTATCAGATACCCGGGGGAGGAGGGAGGCCAGGAAGCCTCAGCACTACAGGGCCTGTGTGCTGAACCGCCGCCCAGTTGGACGCAAATCGCCAACGGAGTTCCCAGACCTCCTGGCCACCCCTTTAGGAGGCCCTTGCCAAAGCCACCTCCAGGCAGCTCAGCGTCCTAAGATACCGTTTCTTCCACGAGATGCCCTGGGGCCTCATATACAATGAGGCCTTTGGAAGTTCTCACGGCCTCAGCTTCCCCACCGTGGCCAGGCTCAGAGGCAAAGATCTCGCTCTCCCTGGGCCCTGTCCAGCCCCTGGCTCCTTTCTCTCATCATCACCCCAGGCAGCCTCTGCTGTCCCTGACCAGCCACTTCTCCACACCCCCTCCACCACCACCTCACCCTTTGCTAAACTTGTACAAAAGCATCCGACCCAGGCTCCCCGCTTCCACTGCTTCCATCCTAGCCCCAACCAGGTCCCAACTCAGCCGGACCATTTCCCCTGGCAGAGATCACGCCAGAGTTCTGCAGGAAACCTCCAACAGCTGCTGCCGCTCTGCAGACAAACCTAGGCTCCAGGTGGCCTCCCCGGGCGCGCGAATCTGCCCTTCAGCCTCGTCTAAGCCCACTCTCCACACAGTGCTCCAAGAGGGCCAGTCAAACACCTGAATCCTGCCCTGGCTTCGCCCACGGCACGGATCCATCTCCCGGCCTGACCCACGTCCTGTCTCCTGTACACTTTCTCTTTCACTTAAATAAATATAAATAACTTTCTATATTTAAGGAGTACATGACATTAGCTCATACTTTTAAATTCCATATACACGGGGCTTTGCATCTGCCCCACCGATGACCAAGAAACCTCCATGAGAGAAGGAACCCCATGACCTGGTCCCATTTTGGGGGTGGCACCATGCGTGGCATGACGTCAGGAGCCCCAGTGACCGCCAGAAGCTAAAGTGCTGCAGACGGGGAATGCATGACGCATCTCACACTTCAGCTCCTAACATCTGACCCTTCCCGAACCCCTCCCGATGTGACAGAGTTTGAAACAGCTGCCCCGGTGAGCAGCTAGATTCTGAGGTCAGAACTCTGTCCTATAATCTTCATACGAAATCCTTTATTCCCACCTCACCCCTAAACTAAGTCCCTTTCTACAAAACAACTGTCCGGCGAACGTGGCTTCCAAAGTTTGGCAAACATGGGAATTCACAATGTTCCTGTGTGTTTTGGGAAAATACATAAAACAGTCCTTCGGAAAAATTCTGAAACGTTTAGGTTTCCCCCCATTAACCACCCGTGAGAAACTGCTGTACCGGCTCAATCCGGACTGGACAAAGATCAGTACTTATGGGCCAAGGCTCAGCAACAGAGCATGTGCGTCCCTTGTGCGAGGCTGAATTAAATTCCCAGCACAGCAAAATAAAAATGAATAAATAAATAAAAGTCAGTTTTAATTTTATAACAAAGTTGTAGAGTAGGTATTCTGAAATGAAAACGTTTGGGTTTTTTTTTTTCTTTTTGGGTCACACCAGGCGATGCTCAGGGGTTATTCCCTGGTTCTTCACTCAGGAATTACTCCTGGCTGTGCTCGGGAACCACATGGGATGCCTGGGATCGCACCGGGTCAGCCGCTGCAAGGCAAACACCCCTACCCGCTGAATGAAAACAATTTTAAGTCCAAACGATGATCCAGCCCAGTCACAAGAGAGGAACCACGTGCCGGGCACTAGGCCCAGGGGCCCCACACAGCCTTCAGAGGGGCAAGCCACAGGGTGTATGAGGATTTTAAGCACACAACCCCTCTGCGGCGGGAATGCAACAGGAAGGCTCCTTATTTAGAAAAGGAGTCTTGGGCCGGGCGATAGCCCAGTGGGTAGGGCATTTGCCTTGCACGCTGCCAGCCCATGCCGGCCGGGTTCGATCCCCGGCATCCCATATGGTCTCCCAAGCACCTCCAGGAGTAATTCCGGGAGTGCAGAGCCAGGAGAAACCCCTGAGCATCGCCGGGTGTGACCAAAAAGAAAAAAAAAAAAAAAGAAGAGTCTTGGCAAACTGGCTCTAATTGTTCAAAACCTGAAACAACGGGGCTGCAAAGACAGCTGGGGCACGGCTTCTCTTGCCAGCTGCCAACTGAGCCCCGCCAGGAGTGATCCCTTAGGGCTGAGCCAAGTGTTAGCCCTGAGCACCAGCACCAAGTGTGTGGCCCCAAAACACACACACACAAACACACTTTCAAACACACACAGAGCCAGAGAACTGTTAAAAAGAATGAGGTGGTGGGTGGTGTGGGTACATATATTGGGGGGGGGAGAGAAAAACAACGAAAAAGAACCAGGAGATTCTGAACGAGCTGGAGGACGCGGTTTGGCCTAAAGGAGCCCCGAAGTTTAACCCCCAGAGCAGCACGGTGGCATTGGCCCACCCACCACCACCTGAACACTGCAGGTCATGCTCCTCCCACAAAATAAAATAACTAAAAAAATTAGTTTCTAAAAGGCTCAAAAAATACTTCCATAATATACTTGAAAGTCCAGAGAAACGGCCGGGCGAGAAAGCGTGCTACAGAACTCTATGAAGAATCAACAGCCCAACAACAGACAAGAGATCCGTATGTTTCTCCAAGCATTTAAATAGTCTCTAGGGATCGCTTTTTAAAAAGGAAAACTTCCCAAAGTGCAGACCGCTAAGCACTGTGGCATGAGCATGGAGCTGGCCACTGCTGACCTTATTCCGCACTGCAATTCAGCACCACTGCCTCAGCGCAGAGAAATGCTGCACGTTCCAGCACGTCTGCCCAGCCTGGCTTCTTCTGAGACCTCTGGATTTCAGAGGCTGCCACACTGATAAGGCACCTGCAGCCACAGGACGTGTGTGTCAGCAACAGGCGGAGCAAGAATGGAAATCAGAACTCGGCCTCTGCCCCTCCCGTCCCTCAATCCAGAACTGAGGGAACCACTACCCCAGAGCACTCCCCCAGGTCACTCTCCCCTAAGACTTCATGATCCCATCTCCCGCCTCTCCTCCTGAGACTGGGGGTTCACTGACATGGCAGTATTTAACTGCCAAAGCAACTATCCGGGAGAAACACTGCACTTTTTTGTTTATTTTGGGGGCCAACACTCAGCGGTGCTCAGGGCTGACTCGGGCTCTGTGCCAGGGATCACCCGGGCAGGCTTGGGGAACCACATGCGAGGCTGGAGACGACCTTCGGGTCAGTCGAGTATAAGGCAAGTGACCTCCCCACTGCAGGATCGCTCTGACCCTGCATGGCACATTTTATACTGGTCATAACTCTGAATGTGACACACAGAACGTCTTCCTTCCCTACCGCGTAATGAACTCAGGGGATGTCCTGATGTCCAAAGCATTTCGGGAGGACCATGAGAGCTGCCCCCTTTTTTTTGAGGGTTATACCTGGCAATGCTCAGGGATTACTCCTGGCTCTGCACTCAGGAAATACTCCTGCAGTGCCTGGGGACCATATGGGATGCTGGGAATCGAAACCAGGTAGACCTTGTGCAAGGCAAGCGCCTCTGGTCCCCCTGGAGCTGCCCACTTCAAAGGAAACTTAGCTCCTAAGTAGGCAGGAGAAAGCAAGAGTCGCAAGCCAGTCTGGGAAACAGCATGAGGCGGACTTCCTAACTGCAGCGCCTCTAACCCGCTCCTACCGCTGCAGTCCCTTTGCAACCCGAGAAGCCTCACCAACGAGTCTCCACAGATCCTCCTAGGAAGGTGACGCTCCAGTGCTTCGGGGGTGCACTCTAGGAACCCATTCCCAAGACTGGAGTGGGGAACGTGCTCTCTGGGGGCTGGAAACACCTCAGGTTTCTCAACCTCGGCTCTGCCCTGCAACTCCTGACACATACTACAAGAACTGTCCCCTTCCCCAGCTACCACAACCAGGTCACCAGACACCGCCAATGTACCCTGGAAGGGGGCTGGGAGGGGGCGGGGCGCACAGGCATAACCAAGAGGTAGCAGGAGGGAAATCGCTCTGTAAAGAAAGGAGAGGAGGTGACTGGGGGAAGCCCCCACAGCAGACCAAGGCTGAGAAATCAACTCTTTAAGGACAAACCCCACCTTGTGTGTGTGTGTGTGTGTGTGTGTGTGTGTGTGTGTGTGTGTTTGTGGCTGGGGGAGGGGGGGAGGTTCTAGCTGGGGAAAGGAAAAACAAAAGTTACAGAGAAACCCATTCGTAACGTAAGGAATTTTAGGACAAAAAAGCAGAAGACACAGTAAGTGATTTTGGAGACCTCAGGCAAAGCCTCTCAGGTTGGTTTTGTCTCTGCCAGCTTCAGTGAGGTGGTACTGGCTGCCTGGGGCAGCACGCCGCCTCCGGGAAGAACAGCTACAGGGACCAGAGCAGGGGCAGCCGGGAGGGCCTTGCCTTGCAAGCGGGTTCCATCTGGATTCAATCCATCTGGACCCATCCCAAAGGGTCTCCTGAGCACAGGCAAGGCGATGGTGACAGTAAACGGCCTCCGGATGTTCAGTCCCTGATGCTCAAAGTAATCCAATGTGGCTACCATAAGCCATTTTGGAGGGAAAACAGCTGAATAATTCTCCCCCACTGTCACCCTGCCTTACCAAAGCAGGAGGGGCGAGGAGAGAGAGAAAGTCTGCGCCCCACATTTCCCCACGGCATCGCAGCTTCCTGAGGACCAGGTCCAGCCCCTGGAGCCTGCCCAGCTCATCGCCATCATCACAGGCCTCTTCCTGAAGCTCCCAGCGTCCTGCAGCTCTCCAAGGCATGACCAGATCACGCTTTAGCTTCTGTCCCCCCACTGCCACCTACCAGCCTTCCCGGCCACCCACTCCTCCCCTGCCTAGCCTCGGAGCACAGCTCTAGGCATGTTTCTGCGTTCCCTGGAGCCTGTTCATCAGTGTGGTCCCTGGTGGGCAGCAACAGCGCCATCCAGGCGCTCAGCAGAAAGGCAGGGCCGCTGGTCTCCGTACAGCTCTGTGGAATCTCCTGTGCCAGCAGACGCACATCCCGGGGTCGGGTGGGTGCAGACCAGGAAGCACTAGGCTCAGCTCTGCACTGGCAGGCCCGTGTCTATCCTCTCTGCACACCCAAGCACGTGACGGGGAAGGTGAGCACTTCCACAGAGGCCCACCCCTTTCCCCCATCTCTCCTGTCAGGGCAGGAAACCCCAGCTACCCACTGACACCCCAGCCCAAGGGGCTCCCCAGAGGGGCACGGCCTTCCCTCAAGGGGAGAGGGGGAGGGGGGGAGAGAGGGGGACAGAAGGGGAACAGGGGACATTGATGTGGGAAATGTGCACAGGTGAAGGATGGCTACTGGAACACTGTAGGACCAAAACACAATCCTGAACAATTTTGTAACTGTGTATCTCACTGTGATTCAATAAAGGAAAAAAAAAAGAAAGAAAAGAAAAAAAGAAATCCTGCCTTCACTGGGCAGAAAGCTAGAAGGTGAGAAACAACAGGCGGAAAGCCAGCCAGGGCAGCTACGGACAGGAGTCGGGACACAGGGAATTCGTGGGGGCTAATTGCCAACGGTTAAGGCCTTCTCAGGCACCATCCTTAGGACAAGCTTTCCTGTGGCCTGCATCCCTACACTTAGGGAGCAAAGGATGAGAAACAGTGAAATTCACAAGGGCTCAGAGGTTACATTTGTACAGATTAGGACCAGCCAGTGCCAGTACCTAGTGACCAGCTCCTACAGGGCTAGGCTCAGCCCATCAGCCCCTCTGGAGCCCTGGCATCCCGTCTGGTCTCCGGGGCCTGCCAGGAGAGGCTTGAGCTGGTGGAGCCAGGAGGAAGCCCTGAGCACCAGTGAGAGTGGCCCCAAAACAAACATAAAGGACCTCTAAGAATTTGATCAAGTTTGCCAAAACGTGCCCATAAAACCAGTCTCTGCATTTCTAGAATTATTGATCCATTTCCCTTCACAGCTTGATGTATCCCATGGAAACGTCCACACAGGAAGATGCTGCCGAAATTGATTGGCCACATTTTGGAAGAGAAACCAAATTTAAAACACTGGGCTCTAACCTTGAAAAAAGTTTGTGATTGTTGGGGACAGGAGAAAACCGCTGACTGTCATGGTCTTCTGCTTCCGGAGGGTCTCTGCCGGAATCCCTGTCTAGTATTTCAATCCAGAGTCCCACTAGAAAACTCTGACCAGTTTTTCTCCTAGACACAAACAAGAGCACCAGAAACAAATGCAAATAAAATGGGAGCCACATGCACCAGAGTGTAGAGGCGCATCCTGGAGGCGTGAGTTCTTCCACCAGCGCCATGGGTCAAAGAAGCAAGGTGCCACTTGCAGGAGCCATCAGTTTTATATTTTAATCAAGCCACGGGCATTCACTTAAATATATTTCAGAAACTTCACGGCACCAATGAAAAGCCAGTATCACTTGCCATAAATAGAAGATAAATATAAACACAAACCCAAGGGAAATATAACCTTATTAAATTTCAGCTACTGCTGTCTGCAAAAGCCCTAAACCAGACACTTGTTCTTTTTGTTCAAAATTTGAAAAAAAAAAAACAAAGTGGGGGCGTGAGCGAGAGGTGTTAGAGCTTACCACCAGCTGAGGCTTTCTCCTGGGTGCTGGGCTAATCAGGACAGAAAGAGAACAGAGAAGGAATAAACTTTCTCCCTCTGTGACTTCATTCTCTTTTAATATCTACCCAAGTCCAAGCAGAGAGAATCTCCCACACAACCCCAAACTACCTCCCTCTGTGGGGACAAAAAAGTAGAATCCCTATACGCCAAGTGGTCCAGCCCCTCACACACCAGCCAAGTGTCTGCCGGCCCCAGGGGGAACAATGAAGGATCCAGGGCCGTGAGCCCACTGCCCACAGAGTCTTCACAGTGAGTGGCGGGGAACAACCAATTTTGAAGTCTAATGAGGCAACACCTTACGCCTCCACAGAGTCCTGTTCTTCTCAGAACTGGCAGGGGCCAGTGAGATGGCAAAGCTAGCAGGTGTTTGCCTTGCATGAGGCCAACCTGGGTTTAATCCCTGGCACCGCAAATGGTCCCAAGCTCTACAAGGAATGATCACTGAGCACAGAGCCAGAGTAACCCCTGGGCACTGCCAGGTAAAGCCAAAATCAAAATCAGCTCTGACAAACAGAACCCAAACAGGGTTAACACTTGGAGGAACTTAGTTTTCCCGGGTCAGTAACCGCAGATGTGGGTTCAGTTTGGCCTTGATCTTGTACCCTGGCTGGCACCGCCAACTAGACTGACTCTCCATGGCTTTCCAGAGCCAGCCAACCCAAAGACAGCTTCCCAAGCACACCAAGCTCCTCCCTCCTCCTCCCCCACCCCTTCAAAGAGAGCACCTTTCCCTGCAGGGTGACTCAAGTCTCAGGCGCCTAGCTCCTCTTCCCAGAGGGTTGACCCCTCACTGGCCCTGGCCCCCAGGGAAGGGATCCAACCTCACTTTCCGGTTTGTTTTGTGGCCACGCCCTACGATGCTGACGGGGTTACTCCTGGCTCTGCACTCAGGAAACACCTGGTGGTGCTCAGGGAAACCACGGGGTGCAGGGGCCCCAACCTGGGTCAGCAGCATGCAGGGCAAGCGCTCTCTCACTAGCCCTCTGGCCCCACTATTCTAAGAGCGCTTTGATAGAAATTCCCCCAGGTCTGAAATGTAAACAGCAGCTGCAAAGACACGGGTACCTTTTCCCCAGCCCTATGTGCAACTTCGCTTAAACCCCAAGAACCCATGTGAGTCCAGAACCCCAAAGGGGGTCGCTTCCTAGACACCTTTGCTGGCGCGGTAGAACACTCACAGGCCAGGAAACCGGGGTCGCAGAGGTGTATGACTGGCCCCGTCACCCAGAAAGCAGCGCACAGGAGCGTCTGAGTTCGAGCTCCAAAGTACAAGGGAAGTTTCAGGTGGATGCCCGTGGTGCCAATCCCTTCCCAGGGCCTATCCCTGGGGATGCCTGGTACCCTGAGAACTCAGTGCACCCCAATCAACAGACGGATGAGTAGACAGGAAGCTGCGAGACTGAGAGAGAGGCGGGAGTGACTGTCCGCCCATCCGGCGCCAAGCGCCTCCTGAGATCCGGAGGGTTGCGGGCAGGTGGGTGCGGTGCGCACTCCCCACCCTCACCCGCCGATTGGGGGTGGTGGGGGGCTCACCTTGAAGTCGCGGCTGTGCTGGGGCGTGCACTCCAGGGTCCAGAGGGCTCGCACCAGGTGCGCCAGCTGCTCGGTGACCTCGCCCTGGCCCGGCGCGGGCGGCTCCGGGCTCGGGTTCGGGCTCCGGCCGGCCCGCCCGGTACTGGCCGAGCGCCAGGTACTCGGCGAACAGCTCGGTGTTGCTGAGGCACTGCAGCGTGGCGTTCATGAAGCACGTGTTGCCGTGGTTGCCAGGAGCCCCCGCCACGCCGGGCACCGGCTCAGCGGCGCAGGCGGGCGGCGCGGGCGAGGCGGGCGGCGGCGGGCACGACGGGGCGGCGTGGGCGCGGCGGCCGGGCCGGGCGGGAAGCAGCTGCGGAGGCCCCCGCGGTCCGGCGCGGCGCCCTCGGAGCTCAGGTGCGAGAGCGTGGACAGCGTCTTGAGGACGCGGCTCATGAAGCTGCCCACCGAGCGCGCCGACGACGACGGCGAGGAGGGCGCCGGCCCGGGGCCCCGCGCCCCCACCGCCCGCGCGGCCGCTCCGGAACAGCCGCTTGCTGAAGGAGCGCTTCTCCTTCCCGCCCGCCACGGGCGGCCCGGGCCCAGGCGCCGTTACCTTGGACATGGCGGCGGCCGCCGACGCTCATCCCCGCGCCCGCCTGCCCGGCCCGCGGCCCCTCCACGGCCGCCGCCGCATCCCGCCGCGCCGCACCGCGCCTCACCGGGCCGGGGGTGCTCGACGCCCCGGACGAGCTCACAGCGCCACCGAGAAGGCGGACGCGAGCGGCGGCGGCCGGCGGGGCGGGCGGGCGCGCGCGCGATCCGCCCAGCTGGACCGATCACGTGACCTCCTCGGGCGCCGCCCGCCCCGCGCTGAAGCCGCCCCGGCGCCATGTTGACTCCGGGCACGGGGCCGCCCTCGCCTGGCCAGACGCCATGACTCCGGCTCCGGGCGCGGTCCCACGGCATGAAGCTCTATGGAGGCCATGTCTAGTGTGGGCACGGTCCAGGCGTAGAGGACAGCGCCGGGTGGCGGATCGCCGGCACCCCCATGCCAATCTCGGATGTAGGTCTTTGCTGATCTGTTGGCGGATAACTGGGAGGGATGCAGGAACGAAGACGCGCCTTTTACGAGACCATGGAAGAAATTACGGACATGACTCGAGTCGGTCCTGGCTGCCCAGCCCCACCTGACAGGGATCCAGCCCCTCCCGCGGGCACATCCCTAGGCCATCACCCAGCCGTGGCGGGCTCACAGCAGGCTCGTCTTCCAGGAGGAACATTGCAGTCCCAGTGAAACAAGATTCCAGATTGCCGGCCTTCTCGGAGCAGCCTTTCAAACCCCACTGAGCGTTTCTATCATTCATGCGCTAGGTTCTTCGTTCCACAAACACCGTGCCAGCCCCCGGGATCCAAGTATGAAACTCCACCGTCTCTACCCGCCCTTCCGCAGCCTTCACTTCCTGTGGGTGCTGAGAATACCTGCTCTATTCCAAGCATTTTGCTATCCTTATCTTCTTTACTCTTCAGTGCCTTTGAGATGAAATTTCCTAATTAAGCCCAAGTTTGTTTCAAATCCCTCTTAGGCTCAAAATGAAAGGCCCACAGACCAGAGATTCTTCTACAAGTGAAGAATCCAGTGTTTCGAGCCGCATGTTTATTATACATTAAAATGGCTTGGCGCTCTGTGCTGGGGAGAACGTAGAGAATGGTAGTTCCACAGAGACGGCAAATCAACATCTTTCTGGAGACAGTGACAGCTACTCAACTCCAGCCAACTGTTCCTAGGCAGGAAGGCCGGCTCAGTGTTGCCAGATCATCTGTTTTTTTTTTTTAAGAGAAAGTGGAAATTCTATTTTCAAATGTTGGTCCAATTGAAAAGAAAAAAATATATAGTGCCGGGGGGGGCAGGGGGGCGGGGGCGGTACATGTTTGGACTGTCCTGAGCCTCCAAACCCCAGCTTTGGAACTTCTCTGTCCATTATCTTCTTGCCAAACCTCAGTCTGAATCCTGGTTAAATGCAGGGGGAGAAAAAGGAGAAGGAAAAAAAAATAAACTCGGGGAGGGAGGTCCCTAACTCTTTTTATTTTTGTTATGCCACTGTGAGATATGCAATTACAATTCATAATTGGGTCTCTGTCATACAATGTTCCAGCACCCCTCCGTCCACCAGTGCCCCATTCCCACCACCAATGTCTCCACACTCTCTCCCACCCAACCCCACCTGCCCCTATAGCAGGCACCTTCTCTCTCTCTCTCTCTCTCTCTCTCTCTCTCTCTCTCTCTCTCTCTCTCTCTCTCTCTCTTACACTTTTTGGCTTGCCCTACAGATATTAATGGTTTATGATGTAAATTTCTATGTGTATATTCAATAATGAGTTCTAGTGTGACCTTATAATTGCCCATTCCCCATCAACCTCCCCAGCTTGGTGCAATTACAATGATCATTACAGTGTATAAACGTGAAAGATCCTGGGAAGGACTTGGTCCTAACCTTCGTTATTATCTAAGCCTGTCATGCGGCCTTGGGTCTAGTCTGTCTCTTGTCTGGCTTTGCTGGTTGTCGTGGCTATCATGCCCACTGACATGGAGGTGGAGGGATGGGGGGGGAAGAGCCCCATCCCTGCTCCAAGTCCGCCGTCTCAGCCAAACTCTTTTAAAAATAGAAAGTCTACCAGGGGTCAAAGTTGCTGCCTGTTGTCTCTGGAATCTCATATAAGCCAGATCCCAGTCTGGCTATACCACACCCATGGCGGCTCCTCTGCTATCCATTCCCACCTGCTGGTCCAAGTCCCTAGTCACAAATAGTCCCTGGTTTTTTTTATTGATATTGTGGTTGCTTTATTTTTTGTTTGTTTGTCTGTTTGTTTTGCTGGGGGATAGCTTTAGGGGACATGAGTTGTTGGGGTCACACCTTGTGGTGCTCAAAGGGCTACTCCTGGCTCTGTATTCATAGGCCAAATGGAATTGAGGTTGGTCGCATGCGAGGCAAGCCCCCTTAATCCCTGTACTGCCTCTCCAGCCCCTCACAGTACCTTGAGCTCACCTGAACATTAGAGAGAGTGTATATTGATAATGTGATTGGTTGCAATCTCAGTCTTCATAAGAGCTGTTTGCATTTTTTTCAATTATGAGAAACCACGTTGGGCCAGAGCAATAGTACAGCAGGGGAGGGCATTTGCTTTGCATGTAGCCAACCTAGTTTCAATCCCTGGTATCCCATATGGTCCCCAAGCCTTCCAAGTGTAATTCCTGAGTGCAGAGCAGGAGTAACCCCTGAACATTGCCTCGTGTAACCTTAAAAAAAGTATGAGAGACCGGGAAAGAGGAATGCGACTAAAACAGGGAATGGCTTTGGGTGGGTTTTTCAACATTTTGATGCAATGTTATCATAATGCCCAGCCACAATGTGGGACGAGTTTTGAAGAAGTTGGAGGAGTCTCTTGTGGTCCCCTTAATTGTCAATGACTTGGAAGTTGTCTCCCTAGATTCCTTTTCCTGAGCAAGTTTTCTTTTTTTCCTTTCCTTTTCTTTTGCCACTTCTTCATTTTCCGCTTGAAAGTTCTAACTAACCCATTGAATTCGCTCAAAATCTACAAAAGACTGTCAAGGTTGATTTTGGGGTTTGTTTCGGTTGGTTTTGGTTTTTCCTGGAGGGAGGAAGGGCGCACCCAGCAGTGTCCAGGGCTGACAACTGGCTCTGTGCTCAGGGATCATTCCTGGTAGTGTTTGAGGCAACGTGAACAGCGCCAGGGTTCAAACCCAGCTTGGTGGCATTCCGGGCAAGCACTTGTACTATCTCTCTGGCACTAGACTCAGCTTCTAAGGCAGAGACTAGATCTGTTTTTGCAGCCCATAGATACCCAGCACTGACCATATTTTTTTTTTGCTTTTTATGGGTCACTACCGACAATTCTCAGGGTTTAATCCTGGATCTGCACTCAGAAATTACTCCTGGCGATGCTCAGGGGACCATATGGGATGCTGGGGATCGAACTCTGATCGGCTGCGTGCAAGGCAAACGCCCTACCCACTGTGCCATCACTCCAGCCCATGACCATGGTTTTAATATATATCATATGGATGAAAAAACTGTCTTAGAAAGAAAATTGAGTATAGTAAAAGATTTCATCCCCATCACAAGCTAATTCATGTGGTAGCTCCCCCAACACACACTCACCAAATTGTTTATCTCTTTGCATTTCTGACTCCAGAGTCAGGGAATTCAATAGTGGGAGCTGAGTGAACAGCTCCAGCTACTCCTTCCCGCCCAGACAACCTTCAACCAAAGCAACCAGCCCCCAAGACTGCCCTCAACCAATGGAACCAGCTCACGTCCCTCAAATGGATAGCTGAGACCCATCTAACAGGGTTCTTTGGAGACGCTGGTGGGACTGAGTACTATGGAGTGATGACCAGTGAGTTCCAGCTGGTGGCCGCCAGCTCAATAATGGACCTTTTTTCTTTTCTTTTTTTTTAATTTTACTGAACCCTACAGTTAGAAGGCTGTTCATGACTGGGTTTCAGTCACACACTGTTCCAACACCCACCCCTCCACCAGTGCACATTTCCCACCACCAATGTGCCCCTTTGCCCTCTGCCACCCCACTCCCACCCCCATGCCCAGCCTGTCTCTATGGCAGGCGCTCTTTCTCTCTCTCTCTCTCTCTCTCTCTCTCTCTCACTCTCACTCACACACACATTGGGCATTATGGAATTGACCCTTTTTAACACGGACTATTTCCCTGTGTTCCTCTGCCTATGCCCTCACTCTTGCTAAAGACCTCTCAAACTCCAGTCCCCTTGTCAGACTCTGGTTTAACAGGAACCATAACAAAACCTTAGCAAAAACCCCTTCTTTGGGGCTGCGGGTGGGGGAAACCTTTAATTGATCAGGAGCTGGTTTTCTCCTTGCAACTGCCAATACTTCTTAGCCCTGCAGAGCTTCCCCATATCCAAATCCTAGCAATCCATTTGGAAGCCTGTTGCCGTTGAGTATTTCAAAGAAATATGGGCTAATCTCTGGTGACTTGGACTCCCTTGATTCAGCACCCTCATAGGCCAGCTTGGATCCATCACCTCTCCTTGAATATCACCCCCTTCTCTGGGCCTGGCTCAACCCCGCTGCCCCTTCCTCCTTTTCGGCTGAAATGCAAAATATAATTTGCATCGTCTAGCAGTCATTCGAAGGGTAGTTTCTCGACCATCAGTATCCAGTAAAATGCCATTGTTTGTGTTCTTCCTCACATAGGGGATACCTCCACTGTCTTGTGGATAAGCCAGAAGTACAGAAACTTGACCACGAGCTAGGGGAGACCCTCATTAGAAACACCAGTGTAACAAAGAGCCTCAGGAATAAAACGGTTCCGTCCCGAGACTCTCTCCTTGGCTGACATCCTAAATGAAGAAATTGGTACATTTTAGGCTTTGACACCTGATGTCAAGCTGATCTTGGGGAGATTTTACCAGCGAGCGCGCAGAGGTTTTGCATATTTCCCAATCCCTCCAGAGTGCTGAGCTTCACCCTCTTTTCCACAGTGGCAAGAGCAATGGCTAGAAGTGGCTTATTCGTGGGTGTGAGTGAGAGAAGTGGAACAGCACGTGGTGGTCTCCCAGCTGTCGGCGGGAACAGACTTCCCATTTGGAGGGATCCCAGATCAGGCTGGTCCACTCCAGCTCCCCTTATGGAAACTGACATTTCCCCCCCCCCTGAAAGCAAAGATGGGGGGGAAGATAACCTAAGAAACACCAGGCATGTGGACCTTCGGATCGGCTTCTGGTGCACGGTGGGCTGGAGCCACTGCAGTGAGAGAAGCGGATCACTGTTGTGTGCAGTGTGAAGTGAGGGTCCACGGGAGGGACCGTGGCCACATAGCCAGCTGGTGGCTTAAAAAACAAGTTCTGGCTGGTGTCTGCCTCCTTGGGTTTCTGCCCAAGCCTGTTTCTCCTGCTCTGTTTATTCTATGAGCTAATCTGATAGGTTTCCCATAAATTCCTTTATTGCTGAAACCAACCCGTGTCAATTTCTGTTGCTTGCAACTAAGAAAAAGGTGACAAGTAATGCCTTTTCACTGGTAATTTGTATTCTTTTTGCTGTCCTGATTTACCTGTGTACATCATTTCTTCATTTTTCTTATGATATGTTCTTTTTATTAACAGCCACCAATAAAAAGTATCTGATTTGTACTCTTCTTTGAGGTATTTAATTGCATTTGGCTATTAATCTTACCATATTTACAGTGTGTTCAAATCAGAGAATGCCATTTGAGACTCAATTGTTTTATATAGTCAGACTGATCTCTCTGGGCTGTATATTTTTTTGTATAAGGACTAGAATTTTTCTTTTGGTCTGCTTAGGTGAGTTGTGCTTACCAACTTCAAGATCATAACAATTCTCATCTATGTTTTTTGTTTAGTACAGTAATGATTTCTATTTTTTCCTCTTAGTTCTTACAGTGATGCTGACTCTATCTGGAACCTATTTTTGTGTAAGAAATTAGATGGAGGGAGCAGCAGTATAGCACATGCATTAGCTTTGCATGTGGCCAACCCGGTTTGATCCCGACCTCCCATATGGTTCCCTGAGCACTGCCAGGAGTAATTCCTGAGTGCACAGCCAGGAGTATCCCTGAGCATTGCTGGGTGTGCTCTCCACAAAAAAAAAGTAAAAAGAAATGAGGGGGTCAGAGCAATAGTACAGCAGGGAGAGTGTTTGTCTTGCACGCAGCCCACCTGGATTCGATCTCCGGCATCCCATATTATCCCCCTGAGCACTTCCAGGAGTAATTCCTTAGTGCAGAGCGAGAAGGAACCCCTGAGCACCCCAGGTGTGACCCAAAAGGCCAAAAAGAAAAAGGAATGAGGTGAGGATTTTTCCCACCCTACATTACTAATCAGTGTGCTGAGAGAAGAATAAACTAATACTCTAACCTGTTCCCAGCACTTTAAAAATGCAGCTTTGGGGGACTGGAGTGACAGTACAGGAGTAGGGCACTTAGTCTTGCACACAGCAGACGCAGGTTTGATCCCTGGCATTCCCCAAGGTCCTCTAAGCCTTCCAGGAGTGATTCCTGAGAGTAACCTCTTAGCACCTCTAGCTGTAGCACAAAAACCAAAAACCTAAAACAAAATGATAAATCAATAAAATGCTGCTTTGGGAGGACAGAAAGATAGTTACGGGATCCATGCAACCGACCAGCTTAATCACTGCACAATCCCCATGCACCACCAGAAGTGACTCCATAACACAGGACTGAAGTAATCCCTGAACACCTACAGGGCTTGGGGGGTCATATGTTGTGTCAGGAATCGAATCCAGGTTGGCTGCATGCACCATTATACTCTCACTCTAGCCCCGAAGTGTGTTTCAAAAAGTATGCAAAGGTATTTACTCTCCCTCAGAGTACCATAGCCGCCTCCCCATTGGACTTGGGTGACACAGATGAGCATTTTCTATTCCATTGCTGTCATGAACGGGATCGGATGGGATTGAGGAATTCACAGTGGTGGTCAGGGGCGACTCCTTGCCCTGTGCTAATGAGTCACCCCAGCAGTGCTTGGGGACCAAAGGCAGTGTGAGGGATTGAACTGAGGTTGGCTATGTACAAGATAAGCACTTTTGTCCCTGTACAATCTCTCAGGCCTTGGGCGGGATATTTTGTGCCATTATGTTTGTTCTGTTTATGTCTTGGGCAAAAATATTATCATAAAAAGCAATGTTATATTATAAATAAATGATATTATTAAATAATAGAATATTATTAAATTGGTTTTGGGCATAACCTCTCTATATTTTTCCCATTAATTTTCCCTCTACCCTTTGTTGTTGTGTTGTTGCAATGCCTGGGGATCAAACCTTGGTTATGGGGCTTAAACACTTCGGTTGCAGTGCTCACTGTTTGGTCACAGATAATAAGGGGTGGTGCTCAAGCACATTTTGGAGTACTTGATTGCATAATTATTTGTGTACTTGTATGCTTTGTGTACTTTGTTGGATATTGGACTGTGTACTTGGTAGTACTCTTGGTGTACCTGCTTGTATACTTGGTGTATGCTCGGCTGTGTACTTGGATGTATAGTTTGTGTACTTGGATGTGCTTGGTTGTATACTTGATGTACTTGTTTGCATACTTTGGTTGTACCTATGTGTCAGGGGTCACACACCTTCTAGTGGTACAAGGGATCACAGAAATGCCACCAGGATCAGATGTGGCATGTGAAAAATTACCAGGGATCAAGCTCATAACCTCCTGCCTGCAAGGCAGACATACCCCAAACTATTTTTTTTTTGCATTTTGGGTCACAACCAGCAATACTCAGGGGTTACTCCTGGTTCTTCATTCAAGAATTACTCCTAGCGATGCTTGGGGGGCCATACGGGATGCTGGGGATCGAACCCGGGTTGGCCGCATACAAGGCAAATGCTCTACCCACTGTGCTATCGCTACAGTCCCTCCCGAAACTATTTGTAACTAGCCATCTTGCTCCGCTTTGACTCTTTCTCACAATTTCTGGTTGATTCTCTTGGGTTTTTCAGGAATTTAAATCAATACATGAGATAATAACCTGGACTCTTCTTTATGATAGCTCTAGCTCATCTTCTCGTCTCATCTAATTGCCCTTCCAGAATTCTGTTAAGTAATAGTAATGAGGAAAAGAAAGCCTGCCGTGTTCCTGCCGTTAATGGCGCTGCATCCAGAGCCTTCCCCATTAGGCAGGATGTTCGCTGTTGGTTTGAGATATATATTATTTATTGCATTAAAGTGCTAGCCGTTTATTCCCTGCATCAGAAAGAATTGTGATCTGAAATGAAGCTTGCATTTTCTCGGATTCTGTCTGAGCATCAATAGAGATGAGAGGTGCCTGTGACATCCCCCACACACACATAAACACCTTTTGACCTATGTACCCATTGTGGATTCCTGTAGCAAACAACACGAGCTACTTTTAGCTCAGTGGTGAGAGAGAGAATGAGGAGTCGATGAGACCATTGGGAGGTCAGAGCAAACTCTTCATGCAGAAAGTGTTTCTCATGGAGCCACAGGTGATGTGGCTCCAAGATGGCGCTCCTGTCTTACATGTGTGAGGCCCTGGGTTTGATTCCTGGGACAGAGGGAAGGCTGGATCACTCCCAGCAATGTTTAGTGAATCATGTGGTTCCAGTGATCGCATGTAAAAAGTATGAATTCCAATTCTTTGTTACCTCCCTGCCTCTCTTTTGGGAATTTCAGGAATGAATGGGACTTGGACAGATGGAAGGACAGCATTATAACCCTTTATCATTACAAATTCAAAGTGTACTAAATGAATTCGGTGGTTTTTGTTTGTTTGTTTGTTTGTTTGTTTGGGCCAGAATCGACTGTGCTCAGAGCTTACTACTCCTAGCTCTGCCCTCTCTCAGGGATCATTCCTGGCTAGCTCAGGGTATCATACGGGGTGCCAGGGATCAAAACCTGGTTCAGCAGCATGCAAGGCAAGTGCCCTGCCCATTGTATTATCTTTCCATCCTGGTCCCGTACTAAGTGAATTTGGGAAGCTCAATTGGTTCTAGAAAGATCTTAATACAACTGATCCATAAGGGCCGGAATAAAAACAAACAAACAAACAAACAAAAACATTGCTCTTGCATCAAATAACAGAGCTGTCTTTGGGAGAGAAACAAGAAGGCTCTAGGCAGAAAGAGAGTGAGGAAACCTCAGGAGGTAAAACCACATCCATAAAGGCACAGGGGTAAGGAAAGGTGTGACAAGTTCAGAAGTTCTTTTCTTTTTTTTTTTAATTTCTCGGTGTCAGGGCTAGAATCCACAGGGCCAAAAGACAGAGGGAAGATGTAGGGCAAAAAGTCCCAAGCTGGGGATGGACTTGCATCGTTCAGGAGGTTCTTCATAGTTGTCAAATTGAACCAAGCAGACACTGGCTGGAGATGCAGTGAAGAAGGTCAAGGAGTCAGATTGATATAGGGGCTGTGGCCACAGCAAGCACTCTGCAGGTGGAGGCCGGCATGAAAATGCAGAAGATGATGAAGAGCCTCACAAGCGACTGGGGGAAGCTGGAACTCGGCTCGCCCCCGGCCCAGCTGACCATGGGGCCCCCAGGAGGACAGATGGGTTTTGGGAGTGGGCCCATCACCTCTGGGGGGTCCCGGAAGCAGCCGGATGAGACTCGCCCACCACACTAGCCACCACCTTTGCTGTCCGGACGCCGGGATACTACCTCAAGACCAGATTAACAGAGCAAAACCAGTTCGAGCCCAGGTCCATTAAAATAGTGGAAACAGTAATGTCCTTTAATGCACTGCATTCCACAATGTGCAGGAAAGTTTGGCGGGAGGGAGAGATAGAGAGGAGAGAAATGACATACAGAACCCGCCAAGTAGTTGAGGTGTGGAAGGGGGGAGGGAGGTGGGGACATTGGTGATGGGAGATGGGTTTGGGTGGAGGGATGGGTGTTGGAACACTGTAGAACCAAAACTCTACATGAGCATCTTTCAATTGTATGTCTAAAATGGTGTAATAAAATTTTGGGGAAAAATTTAAAAAAAAAAAGAAAATGCAGAAGATGGTCTCATCTCAGTAGTAATTTGATATGAGGATAGAAAAGGGAAGTCTGTCAGGCTAATCACAGATCATCTAGCTGAGAGATATCAAGAAATTTCAAAAGCTGGCAATCAGATCAATCAGAATCAAGAAATAGGAATATAAAAAATGCCAAGGGTAGAAAGCAAGAAAACCAATGTGGACAGTACCTAAAGTTCAGTGTGAAGGCTTGAACTGTGTCCACCCCTTCTTTAAATTCAAATATGTTGACTTTGCTCAATGTGGCAGTAGCTAATTCCCAGCACTCCAGAGTGCATTTGGGGAAAAGGTCTTTATGTAAGTGATTGAGGGGTCAGAGAAGCAGGACAGGTACTTGATTTTCTCTCAACCAACCCTGTTAGTTTCCCAAAACCAGCAAGAGTGATCTCTGAGCACAGAGTCAGGAGCAAGCCCCAAGCACTGCTGGGTGTGGCCCAGGAAAAAATAGGCAATTAGATTAAAGGAGGTCATTGAGGAGTGAGGAGGCAAAGCTATATGATTGGAATCCTTAAAAGAAGTTTGAACACAGAACAAATGTCTGCTCAGAGAAAAGGCTAGGGAGAAGGCAACCCTACACAAGCCAGGGTGTGAAGTGGCAGAAGAAACCAATTCTGTCAATGTCTTCATCTCAGACTTTTAGCCTCTAGAATTTTGAGAAGATAACATTTCTGTATCTTCCTTCTAGTCTGTGGTAGTTGTGGGCAACCCATTGAAATGGAACAACCAATATTACCCTAATATCCAGAGACACTGCTAAAAATAGAACATTAAAGATAATCCCTTCTAATATAGATAAAAAATATTGGCAAACTAAATTCTCAATACATAAAAATGATCATAGATTAAGAGAGATTCATTCCAAAGATGCAAGGATGGTTTGATACATGCCAATCAATTGATGTCATACACCACATCAACAACAATAAAAAGATAAACATCATATTATTGTGCCAATAGATGCAGAGAAAGTATCTGACAGAGTTCAACAGCTATTGATGTTTAAAAAAACTCAACCAAATGGGATAGAAGGGACTTGCTTCAATATGGTAAAGTCAAATGAAAAAGATAAAGGTCCGTATACAGTGAAATCTGTGATGTGAAACAGAGGGTTGGGTCCCCATCGGAGTGTCTGACTGCCACTATCTGAGGACTGGATCCCATCTAAGCATCTGACTATGCTGTTATCTGAGTACAGGATCCCATCTGAGCATCTGATTCTGCCGCTCTCTGAGGGTTGGATCCCATCTGACCATCTGACTCTGCCACTCCCTGAGAGCTGGATCCCATATGAACATCTGATTCTGCCACTCTCTGAAGGCTGGAACCCATCTGACTATCTGACTGTGCAATCTTTGGTTTCACCTCACAGTGTCACAATTTAATTTCTCACTGTTGCAGATGAACAGCCAAGTTGAGAATATCAGACATAGGGGAAACCTCCAACTCTAAAAAGATGAGCAAAGCAGAGAGGCCAGAAAACAGAAAGGGAAACTTGGAGGAAATTGAGACACTTACCTTGAACATGACTAACCAGGGTTCTATCCCTAGAATACCATATGGCCTCTTGAGCACTGCCAGGACTAATTTCTGAGTGTGGAGCCAGGGCTGAGCCTCAAATCAAAATCAAAAGTAATAATAAGAATAAAAAATTTATTTTGGAAATAAAATAATAAAATTTATTAATAAACTTAATAAATTTTATTAATAAAATCAATACAATAAAAAAGTAATAATAAGAATAAAATTTGATTTTGGAAATAAAACAATAAAAATAATTTTACATTGAACAAATCACAATGTTGGATGACAGAGTTGTAGAAGGTTGGAGCTGGGGAGACAGTACAGGGTTTAAGGCAGTTGTCTTGCATAAGCCCACCCTGCTTCAATCCCAGCACTGAATACAGTCCCCTAAGCACCACCAGGAGTGATCCCTGAACACAGAGTCAGAATAAGCCCTGAGCACCACCAGGTGTGGTGCAAAATATTTTTATAAAGTAAAGAAAGAGATATAGAAAATAGAATTTTAGAGAGAGAGAGAGAGAGATGGGGGGAAAGAAAAGGATAATGAAATTCAAAAAAGTAATTCATCGAGGCTTAATGATCAATCAGAAGAAGACCTATAAATTGAGCTCAATTTTTTCAGGAGATAAGTTAAGGAATTTCCCAGAATTGAGGAATTTGAGCATTTTGACTGAATGTTCCCAGCACAATGTATTTGAAAAAGATTACCACCAAGGCATGTGGCCGCTGTCGGTCTCAAGTGTACCTTCAAGTGAGCACAATATAACCGAGATTAAGCGGTCCTAGAATCACACAAGAGCACACACACACACACACACACACACATCCTTATACTCCCGCCCACCTTCTCTTACCATGGCTCCGGTCCCTTAGCAACCTCCAGCCTGTTCTCCACTCTGTGTTCTGTTGCTTTGACAATGTTTTATAAATAGGCTAGGATCATGTTTAAAACAGCTTTCATAAAGGAGTAACTTAAATAATAGCTTTTCTTTCCCCCTAAATAATGCCCTTGAGATCCATACAAATGGTTACATTTATCAGAGTTCTTCCCTCCTTGCTGAGTGGCGCTCCATTCCATGAATGGATCTACTTGTTGAACTATCAACTGCTGAAAAATATTTGGATGAATTTTAGTTTGGGGTTAGCTACATGGAAGTTCAAGCACCAGTACTTTTCTCAACCTTTTTTCTCTGTGAGGGGGCCAGGGGGAGCCCAAGAATGTAGTTACTGAGCTTTGAGGCAAGTGTGTTTGGTTTTAAAAGAAACTTCCAGGGACCAGAAGCTCACCCTGTTGGATGGAGAACATTCCTGCATGAGGACCCATGAGTTGGATTTTGGTCCCACATTGCTCCTCGAGCACTGCTGGGTACAGCCCTGGTGGTCCCCTAAGCAGCCCCTAGGTGGCCTGGTGGTCCCCAGCTCCACGAAACTGAGCAGCATCAAGCTATGCGCTAGTCATCAGACCCCAACCACTGGTTCCAATCTGACCACTGTGGAACCCTTTCTAGTAGATCCCTAACATACATTTCTACCAGCAATGTATGACACAGCCAGTTTCTCTACTGATCACATGTTATGGATAGCAGATATAATAATAATAATATTAATCATAATAATGGAAAAGTTTGATCATGTACTCACTTTAAATTTCTAAACTATGTCATAATTTGTTAATTCTCATGCTGTTGGAATTAGAATCATGTATTTCCTACATGATGTAGGAAAATTGCCCCAGTATGTTTACTTAATGCAGGCTTATCACAAACACTGAATTTTTTGAAAATCATTTTTCTTTGGGAGGCACAATAAAATGGAGTGCAATAGACTGTGTTAAATTTGTATGATCTTACTAAATACATAGCTTTAACTCCCAGCTGAAATACAATATAGGTCTATCAAAAAGCGTGTGAGATAGACTATCTGTATTTTATGTATTAGCATTGTTATTGTATGTGATTAATCATTGGAGCCGTTACTTAGTTTAGCCTGATAGGTACTGTTCATTTTACCCATTCTGTAGACCTTTTAGACCGCCTTTGAGAACCCACCACCTCACACGGTTGCTGTCCACGGTGCTGACATCTTAAAGTTATCTTCCTGCAAACGAAGAAATATCAGAAAGATCTTTGTGAAGGTCACACATGTGAATGTAAGGTTCTGACCCCTACACTCCAGTGCTAAGATGAGAAATGTTCCAAAATTACTGGGTTAATGAGCTTGCATGAAGAGAGTGACCTTTACAGGCACCGAGGGCCGTCCCTGTAGATCTGTGAGTCCTCCAAAGATCCAAACGTGGGAGAAACTTCAAGTATAGTCCCTGGACCCTCTTAAGTATAGTCCCTGGACACTTAACTATCGAGGAGCACAGTTTTGTAACCTCTGAGCATGGCCCGGTGTGGCCCCTAAACAAGCACACACACACACCACCACCACCACCAGATCCCACCCTCCACCTCTCCCCAGACTCTTGTTGCTTTTAAACCTGCATTGGAGGGCCGGAGTGATGGCCCAGCGGGTAGGGCGTTTGCCTTGCACGCGGTCGGCCCATGCCGGCCCGGGTTCGATCCCGGCATCCCATATGGTCCCCCGAGCACCGCCAGGAGTGGTTCCTGAGTGCAGAGCCAGGAGTAACGCTTGAGCATCGCTGGGTGTGACCCAAAAAAGCTAAAAAAAAAAAAACCTGCATTGGAGTCCCATTCAGGTGAAGGTTTACGCTGGGTTCTGGGGGACAACCAGCCCCTGCTGCTTTTTTTTTTCCTTTTTCCTTTCCTTCTTCTTCTTACAATTGTTATTATTATCATTAAATCTCCATGATTTACAAAGTTGTTCATGATTCAGTTGCTTCAGGATACACTGTTCCTACACTGCTCCATATCACTCCCACCATGAGTGTGACCTTCCCTCCACTGGTTTCCCCTTGTTCTTTCCCGCCTCTCACCTGCTCATTCGCAAGAAGACAGAAATTTATTTTATATTGCTTACTCCAACTAAACTTAAAAGAATGGCATATGCACTTATCAGAACATAAATCAATAAACGTCAATTTGTGATTATCAATTGCTGTATGATTTAACCTGTGTAAGTAGAGACATTCAAATCATTAGATATAATCACTTGATCACTCGATCACTTGACATCCCATTATTCATCGATTTGCTCGAGCAGGAGCCAGTAATATTTCCATTTGACCCTATCACATGCCAGTGTAGCCCAATGGCATCTGGTTGCCTCAGGAATACAAAGAGCCTCAAACCGTTCGTTCAGGGTCTTGACAAAGAAGTCTGACCATTTTGTAAGTGGGCGGCCACGTGACCTTTTGACATCCCGTGGGATCCAGTCGGTTATGGCTCTAGTCCAGAGGTTGTCTCCAAATCGCATTACATGTACAGCCCATCTGATTTTCGATGCCTTGGACAATGAGACAGCGTCCCTGACTCTGGAACAGCGACGGAGGTCGGAACTCCAGATTCCTTCTTTCACTTGAGTGAGGCGTGATATTCCAAGCATAGCTCTTTCACCTCCTCTTTGGGAGACCCGAATAGCATTCTCATCCTGCTTTCGTAGGGCCCAGGTCTCTGAGACATATGTTAATGCAGGGAGAATAGTGGAGTTGAAGAGGTGTGCCTGGAGCCGGAGGTTATTTGTCTTTTTAGCTATTTCTTCGATGCTTTTGAAGGCATTCCATGCCGCTCTCTTCCTCCTGCACAGCTCAGGTTTTAAGTCGTTCATCATGTTGACTTCTTGACCTAGGTACACATAACTGCTGCAGTCAGAGATGTTTGTTCCATTGAGAGTGAATGGGACCTCTGGAACTAATTCATTTTTCATGAACATAGTTTTGATGAAATTCAGCTGTAGACCTATCTTTCCACATTCTCGGTCGAAGTCAGTCAGCATTTGTGCCACTTGGCTAATGTTTGGTGTTATTAGAATGATGTCATCAGCGCAGCGGTGACAAAGTCAGACCCAAGCACCTGAAGAATCTGCCTTCAGTACTCATCAATACACTAGCTTCGGCTCTTCACACGCTACCTGTCTGAATGCAAGGTGCCCTCCCATTGGAAAACCAGCAGGACAGTTCTACTGTTCAAGAAGGGAGACATCCACGACATTGGCAACTATCGCCCCATCTGTCTGTTGTCCGTCATCTACAAGCTGTTTACACGAGTCATCCTGAACAGAATTGGCAGAACATTAGATGAAGGACAACCATGCGAGCAAGCAGGCTTCTGAAAAGGATTCAGCACAATTGACCATAACCACACGTTAACCAAGCTCACTGAAGCTTGTAGGGAGTTCAGGATGCCACTGTCTCATGTTCATTGATTTACAGAAAGCCTTAGATTCTGTGGAGACTGAAGGGGTCATCAAAGCCCTAGCCAAACAGGGCGTTCAAACCCAATACATCAAGATCCTTCATGAGCTGTATTACGGATTCACCACCAGGATCTCATCATTCTACAAAGAAGTGATCATCAATGTCAAAAGAGGGGTAAGGCAGAATGATACCATTTCACCAAAACTCTTCAGTGCCACCCTCGAGAACATCATGTGACAATTAGAATGGGTAGAAATGGGAGTGACGATAGACGGTCGGCAACTAAATTAGATATAATAGAATGTCTATTTTCATTTACACAAATGCTTTCAACTCTGGCATCTAAAATACATTGCATTGAATTTTATTTTGTACTTGGGTCTCATTGTGGTAGTTAATCATACCTTCCCTGTCACTAATAAAGCTTTAAGAATATTTGATAATATATTTTGGAGTTTACGTGGAATAGACAAAGCCTGCAAATGTTAAATTTAGTAAGAGTGAAGAAAACTAAGCAAACTTAAAGGGGAAAATTTGAATGGGCCTATAAAATTGGAGCTTTTTCCTAATTAAGGACCAAAATAAAATTTGTTTTAAATTTAAAAACACACCCAGAATGTAAAGGATGAGCAATTCCTGCGGCCCACAGCCGGACTCAGGTGGACACTGAAGTGGCGTCATGCTGGGGGCGGGGTGGGGGACGACCAGGCAGACCCAGGCAAGAGGCCACAGAATTGGGAGCAGGGCACCGTCCTCCTCCCGGACAGGAATGGAAGACGCTGGGCAGAAATCGGGCGGCAGGAGGCACTGCCCGGTGGAAAGGAGTGCCCACATCCCGAGGGGTGCAGGGTGCGGGGTGGCCTCCGGGTGGCAGCAGGCACCTGTGAGGGGGACCCACAAGAGGGCACTAGGCAGGCGCAGAGCGACCTCGAGGCGGCAGGGGGCGCTGCGGAGTAGCGCTGGCTCGCGGCGGCCGCATATCCCCGGCCTCCCGGGGATACACCTGGGCAGGTGGGGGCGGGCCCGAGGGGCGGGGTGCCAGGGGCGGGGCCAGCGCTGGGCACAAGAGCCGGTGGCCGGGGCAGCTGGGGATGCTCGCGCTCTCCCGACAGCAGGACAGGGCGCTCAGCGACCAGGCGCACGCGAGTACAGCACCTGTCGGCATCAAGCGAGGTGAGCCCCGCGGGGACAGGCCGCCCCGATCAATCATTTCAGGGCCCCAAGCGGGCCCGGAGTGTCCCGGACTGGCCAGTCGCCGTTCGCGAGGGCCGTGGCCGTGCTGGTTCCAGCATTACCTGGCCGCGGCTGGGATGCTGAATCGCAGGGCGGGGATGAGCCACACAGCTCAGAGACCTCGCCTGGGGTGCGTGATCGCCGCTGGGTCCCTGCTCAATCCCCTTGGAGGGCCTTGGAGAGACGCGTGGACGGACTGCGAGCGTCTAAATTATTTCCTCCGGGGAGACTGTGATTGCGGAACGAAGCAAACACTTGAAGCGCATTGGTTGGATTCCCCAGATGGCCCCGGGCTGCTCCTACCTCTGCGCGGTGGCAGGGACTGGCCGGTGAGGGAGAGGGACCTGGGCCACTTGTTGCCCGGTGGGTGAGATTGGGGGTCGGGGAGCTGGGCCAAGATAGTGGGGGGGTGGGGGCGCTGCTGGAGAGTGTCTGTAGGGAGCCAGGCCCGTGGTATTTGAGAAAATTCGTTGACTCCTTCCTATCTGTATTAACCTCGCACAAGTTTCCTAACCACACTGCACCTCCATTTCCCTTTCTGTGAAATGAGGGACAGGGCAGTACCTCTAGTGAGCGTGTATAATTCTAGTGAGCGTGAAATACGGTAATGCAAACAAATACGGTAATGTGATTAAATAAGGTAAGACGTTCAAAAGGCTGAGTCAGGGATTGTCAAATGAGAGAAGACTCCGTCTGCAGTGAGAGCTATTACCGCCTAGGCTGACGCCATTATTTTGTTGTCACCATGGACCACTCAGTCTCAATCCCAGCACTGCCGCTTTCTAGTGTGACCTTGGATGACTTATGTAAGCTCTCAGCACCAAGTTTCTTTCATACCGTGAGGGGCAGTAGGGTCCTTGCCTCAGAAGCTGGGGGCAGAAATGACCGGTCTGGACGTGCTCGGGAAATTGAGGTCCTTATCAGCTTCTCCTGGCAAAACAGGGAGCAATGAACAGAGCAGCACCTGGCTGGGTTGATGTGGGTGTTTGTGCCGTGTGTTTCTGTTGGTTGGTTGGTTTGGGAGCCACATCGACTGGGCTCAGAGGACCGTATGTCATGCTGAGATGGAACCCTGGGTCAGCCGCGCACAAGGCAAGTGCCTCAGCTCCTCTGCCATCTCTCTGGCCCGTGCTTCTGTTTAGGATGAGCACGATGGTTGTTTTCTCTGCCCAGGGCTGGTCTCCACTGTTGCCATCTGTTAGGGGACAGGCCGAAGGGCCACTAGAACCTCAGGAGTTTGTCTTCAGTGAAAACAGATTGGGAGAGAATGTCCATACTCAAATTCTTGCTGAACATTTGCAGAGAAGAAACCCACCCTCCCTGCCCACCCCCAAGTTTTACTTGTCAAGAAATGGAACCTAGACATAAATTTAAAGGACAACAGCAACAAAATTTAAAAAAAACACAAAGCTAACTTTTGGGTTTGGGAATTGTGGGAAAAGAGAAGGTAGAGATGGGCCATACTTAAAAATGATGAAATAAATCGCATCTGTCTTATCAGGAAACTGATCCATAACCCCCAACATCAGGGGTGGTTCCTTCCTTCCTAGCCAAGGTCAAGGTGAGATTCACTGTGCGGTATTTTCAGGTGTGGCTGCCGCTGTGTGTTTTACCTTTACCAACACCCCAACACTCTTATTTCCTTGGTCTCGAACACCGCTAACATCAGAGATCTAAGGCTCCCAGCTGTGCCTGGCTCCCGCTTTGGGCTCATTTCTCTCTGGGCTCAGTGTGGACAAAAAGTAACTGTTCCAGTCCAGATCTCACCTGAAGAAGTTGAAAGGTGGGGACTGGAGGTAGTTTGCCTTACATGCGGCCAAGCGGGTTCTATCCCCAGCATCCAGATGGTCCCCTGAGCACCTGCTAAGAGTGATTCCTGAATGCAGAGCCAGGAGTAACTTCTGAGCATTGCTGGGTGTGACTCCCAAAAAAAGAGGAGTTTGAAGGGACCCACTGAAATCCTAGTTTCAAATACAGACCTGGGCCCTGGGGACCACCCCCATACCTCCGATCATGCACTGGTTGGTCTGTATCACCTGTGACAGGTGTAGGAGACAGTTTCCATCTTGCCTTCCCTCCTCAGGCTTCTCACAGCAACCTGGTGGTGGTCACAAAACCAAAGTTTTGACATTCCAGCTCACCATCGCATCTCCTTCTAGCCTCAGGAACTGTGAATTAAGGGCCCTGGGGAGGATACACCCAGTGCAAAAATCAGGTGCCTCTACTATGTGGTAGATGTAAGCAAGGCTCTTACCCAGCTCCTCTAATAAATAGCTGTGTGATCTTGCCCAAGTGACTTTACCTCTCTGAGCTCATTTTCCTCTCAGCCACTTGGAGATACTGAGTGTGCACCTGTCTCCTGGAATTGAAGCATGAAACCAAATCTCTAGAGATGCTGTGAAAGAGAAGGTGAATGTTTGTGAGACCAAGGAGACTGTAGATTGCAGAGAAACACACACACACACACACACACACACACACACACACACATACATATATATATATATACATATATTGTCTCTGCCCATTGATTGCTTTGTTATTGCGTTAGTTCATTTCTTTTCTTTTTGGGTCGCATCCAGCAGTGCTCAGGGGTTACTCCTGCCTCTGCACTCAGGAATACTCCTGGCGGTGCTTGGGGAACATATGAGGATGCCGGGGATTGAACCTGAGTTCGGCTGCATGCAAGGCAAACACTCTCCTTATTGTGCTATTGCTCCGGCCCCCATTTCTAAAAAGAATGTGTTTGCCCATCCCAGTTTCTACAGTGAGATGCAACTCGTATATCGATCATTTGTTTTCCAGTGCTTTCCTAATGGAAGTTAGGACCAGGTTCTTCCCAGGATCTTTCACATATATACATTGTAATGATCATTCTCCTGCACGGCAGAGCCTGGCAAGCTACCCATGTCATTTGATATGTCAAAAACCAGTACCAGTTGTAGACCTCATCCCCATGACCTGAAGGAATGGCTTGAGGCTCTACGTGTTCCTGGAGCAAGCAGATGCCCTTGGGCTACACTAGCATGTGCCAGGACATATGGAGATGTTACTGGTGCCCACTCAAGCAAATCGATGAACAAACGGGAAGATGAGTGATACAAGTGAAGTGATACAGAGCTGCCACCAAAATCAGCAGAGTCAAGAGATTTAGAATCAAGGAAATCTGGCCCAGTGCCTGGAAGCTATTAAGTGGCCCACACTCAGAGGCTCCCATTGTATTCCATGGCGGAACAGTAAGGGCTTGACTGGAAAGAGAAAAGAAAGAAGAGAAACTTTCCACTTGCCATAAAAGCACCAGGAACAAGAAGTTAGGAAATAAGACCGGGAAACCAGGGCTCTGGTGGGAGGTGGCTGTGGGAAAATGCTCCTGGCAGATTGGATTGGTCAGAAGGGTTCTCTGGGCTGGAGATAGTCCGGGGGAGGCACTGGCCTTGCAGACAGCTGACCGCAGTTCTATCTCCAGCACCCAATATGGTCCCCTGGGCTCTGCCTGGCGTGATCCCAGAGAGCAGATTCAGGAGTGAGCCCTGAGGACAGCTGGGTGTGGCTTCAAAACAAGCAAACACACAAACAAACGAAACACATCCGCAGCTCACTTGCTCTGTGCCAGGCACTATGCAGGCACCAGGATTCAGGACCACGTGGAAATGCAGGTGTCAGCGCCCCCAGTGGGGTGGAGCTAAGACCCATATGGGTGTATGGGGAAGGCTCCTGCACACCCGTCCAGCAATTTGCAGGTTCAGTGTCACCCAGGCCCCCACAAATTTTGTCCCCCGGGCTGTTTAAGGAGATCATACTGTACCCAGCCCCTGATCAAATATCCTGGAGGCTAGTGTGCAGGTGGGAAGGGGGAAGAGGCAGGCACACACTCACCTGCTTTCCCTGCTCTGTCCCCGCAGACCACCCAGCCCCAGCCTGGCCATGGCGCCCGGGGAGAAGATCAAGGCGAAGATCAAGAAGAACCTGCCGGTGACGGGCCCGCAGGCGCCCACCATCAGGAGCTGATGCGGTGGTACTGCCTGAACACCAACACGCACGGCTGCCGGCGCGCCGTGGTGTCGCGGGCCCGCCTGCGCCGTCTGCTCTGGATCGCCTTCACGCTCACCGCCGTGGCGCTCATTTTCTGGCAGTGCGCCCTGCTCGTCTTCTCCTTCTACACCGTCTCCGTCTCCATCAAGGTCCACTTCCAGAAGCTGGACTTCCCGGCCGTCACCATGTGCAATATCAACCCCTACAAGTAAGAGGCACCTCTCCAGTCCCTCGCGGCCAGGAGCCCTACGCTGCCCCTGTTGGCAACCTCTGCCAAACGGCGCCTCCCACCCTCAAAATACGTAGGAAGTTTCCAAGTGCTCAGCGGCTTCTGTGGACTGGTCAGCTGGGGGGGGAGGCAGGGGCTGGGAGGCTGCAAGGTTCCTGGGGCTGAAAGGCTGAGCCTGGAATGAGCTTCCCGCCCCTCCCAGACACACATACACAATCACACCGCGCGCGACACACACACACACACACACACACACACACACACACACACACACTCCACTCCCGCCCTGACTTTCCACCTTCACACCCCCACTCTCCCCAAAGCTTGATTGTGACTCAGAAGTGACACCCAGTGACTTCCCGAAGTGCCGCATCTGTCCCCTCCCCATTAATTGAGATCCTGGGCTCTGGGCGGGCTCACCCCGCGGTGCTCCTGACTGCCTGTCTGCTGGACCTGCTCTAACGCAGAAAGCGGGTGTGCAGGGCTCGCTGCCGCCTTGGTCAGAAGCGGGTGGAGAGCCGGGGCAAGTCGAGCTCAGGGCACTCCTCCTCCAGCGTCTTCAGCGAGTAGGTGGCAAAGCTGAGTCAAAATCAGGGGCGAGTTTCTCCCTCCCCCTCAGTGTTCCTTCCTCCCTCCCTCCCTTTCCCTGTCTCTTCCTCTCCCCCTGCCTTCCTCCCGCCCAGCATTTTCCCCTACACCGGCACACCGCATCTAGGCATTGTCACATGCGTGCTAGTGCCAGAGACCCAGACAGCCCCAACCCCACCTGAGTGTCCGCGAAGACTGGAGTTTTAATTAACCTAAGGCTGCTGCTCTGCGCACCCCCACGCGATAACGAGCTGGCTGGAGTTCACACCAAATGCACGGGCTTTCCCCAATTGCTCCATTTTTGCAGAGGTGGAAAACAGGAACTCCAAGGAGGTCAAATGACTTATCCCAGGTCACATATTCTAGAACCAGGTGGGGGCGTGGGGGCACAAGTCTGGGGGAGGCCCGGCACCCGTTGATGAGGAGGGGGCCGAGACCAGTGGGGGAAATGAAAACTGCAGCGAGGTGCCTTATGCTCCCCCTTGGCCCCGCCTCTTTCCTACCCACAGTCCTTTGCGGGCCTGGGGGTGGGGGGGGAGGTTGGAGGGGCAGAATTGGGGGAGCATGGAGGGGCAGGGGCCCGGGTTCAGGGTGCAGGGGTGGAGCCTGGGGCGGGGGAGTTGTTATTTACTCATGCACACCAGGGCTGGTTTATGGGAGGCACCTGATAGTCACCACTCCAGAAATGCTGGTTGGGGCGACCTCATCCACACACCCTGAGAGCAAGCTGGCATCAGCGGCAGCTGTGAGGTCTCGAGTCACCCAGGGGTAACCCAGGCGGCTGTGTTTAAGACCCAGACCCCGGGGTCCTGGGCCGAGCCGGGAGGCCAGGTGGTGGTAGGTTGCAGTAGCGGGATGCTGCCAGCGGAGGACGCTCTCTCTGACTCCGCTCCACCTTGGCAGGTACAGCGCAGTGCGGGACCTGCTTACGGACCTGGAGCAGGAAACCAGGAGCGCCTTAAAGACCCTGTATGGCTTCCCGGAGCTGAAGCCTCGCAGGCGTCGCGAGGCAGAGGCCTGGGAGGGCCCGCAACCCAAATTCCTCAACCTGGTGCCGCTGCTCATCTTCAAGGAGGGCGAACGGCACACGGCCAGGGACTTCCTGACTGGGCCGCAAGCCGGAGGGTCGGTGACCGCGTGATCCACAAGGCTGCCGGCGTGGTGCAGGTCCACGAGTCCAAGCAGATGGTGGGCTTCCAGCTGGTGAGACCACCTTCCTCTGCCCTGGGAGGAGGGCAAAAGCGGGGCACTGCAGGGAACCCCTACAAGGAACTGTCCGTGGGCGGGAGCCCCTCGGGCCCTGCACACACCACAGTCTAGTGAACTAGCTGCAAGCGTGAAGACAAATGCAGTTAAACAAGGGGTGCGCATTAGGAAGTCTTAGCAACCAGGGGCACGTCGGGCCTCTCCAGGGCATAAGGGGAGGTTCCGGGGCCTGGTGGTTGCAGCAGTTCTGGTCCTTCAGCCACGGCTGAGATGACAGGCGGTGGCTCTGCGTTGTTTTTTTTTTTTTCTCTTTTTTTTGCTTTTTGAGTCACACCAGGTGATGCTCAGGAGTTGCTTCCAGCTCTGCATTCAGGAATTACTCCTGGTGGTGCTCAGGGGACCATATGGGATGCCGGGGCTTGAACCCTGGTCTGACTGTATGCAAGTCAAGTGCCCTCGCCACTGTGCTATTGCTCCAGCCCCAATTCCCCCATTTTATAGGTGAAATAAGAAGATAGAGCCTTGCTTTTTCTCCCGCAGAGGCTCGGTGTCATGTCCAGGCTAGAATCCCAGCTTCCGGAGTACTGGAAAATGGTGTGGGCAGGGGGGGGGAGCAAGAACTCCATGGTACTCTTTGGCAATCACCCCCAACGGTGCTTATCTGGGGGGCCCTAATAAGCTGGTTTGAGCCAGTCGTGGGCATGAAGCAGAGACGGTATCATGCCCTTCCTTGCCCTGCCCTTGGTGGTCCCTGATTTCATGGACATCAAAGGCCGCATCCATGGCCCCTTCCTGACCGAGCACCACACCAACGTTCCCATCCTCACTGCAGAGTGGTGGGAGGAGCGAGGGACTTCACCACTCTCTCCCTCCCTCCCTACAGTGTTCCAATGACACGGCCAACTGTGCCGCTTACACCTTCAGCTCTGGGGTCAACGCCATCCAGGAGTGGTACAAGCTGCATTATATGAACATCATGGCGCCCAGGTGCCTCTGGAGAAGAAGATCAACATGAGCTACTCTGCTGAGGAGCTTCTGGTCACCTGCTTCTTTGATGGGGTGTCCTGCGATGCCAGGTGAGTCGGGGCAGCGGCTGCCGGGGGTCCAAGGGCTGGGCACGGGCCACACACTGCAGCTCGGCTTCTCAGGGGTCCTCCACCCAAGGCACTCAAGCCTAGTGGGAACAGGGTCGAGGGCAGAGCTTCAGCACAGAGTCATCACATGCTCCAAGGATTGTGGAGTGTTGATGGAGCACAGGAAGGGAACAGAGGTGGTTTACTGGCCCTGTGTGGGGGCCCAGCCCTCACACCCTCTTTCCACTCATGAGACAAAGTTCCCAGTGTCTGGGCATGAGCAGGCACTCAAGGGGTCTCTTTCTGCCTATGGAAGGGCAGGCTTCAGGCTTTGCCCATCCTGAGTGCTTCTAACTTCCTCCTATGGGAATCAAGATACTGACTCTTGGGACTGGAGAGGGAGCACAGGAAAGGCACTTAGCATGCTAGCAGCCACACATGGTTCGATTCCCAAGGCCTCCCAGGAGTGATCCATGAGCCAGGACTGAGCACCGAGCACAGGTGCGTGTACGCACAAAGGGCCCATGCCCCCAGAAACCAAATAAAATGGAGAAGGAGGATATTGGGGCAGGGAGGTAGTGCCACACCGGTGGGACTTGGGGACTCTCCGGAGCCTCTCCAAAGAAAAATCAAAACCAGATCATCAGTCCTGGTGAAAACAGCAGCTGGGATCATGTCTCTTAGGTGCTTAGCTTCCAAGGTAAGGGGGGCAGTACC